>CAEGAE010096092.1:0-13517 GCA_903067095.1 Girardinus metallicus
CAGACCTGTGAAGACGCTGTTGCAGTAATCAATGCGACTAAAGATAAACTCATGGATGAGTTTCTCTAGATCTCGCTGAGACATAAGTCCTCTAATCCTGGAAATGTTCTTCAGGTGATAGAAGGCCGACTTTGTAACTGTTTTTATGTGGCTCTGAAGGTTCAGGTCAGAGTCCATCACTACTCCTAGGTTTCGGGCCTGATCTCCAGGTTTTAATTGTAATGACTGAAGCTGTGCATTGACTCTAGATCCTTCCTCTTTAGGTCCAAAGATAATAACTTCAGTTTTGTTTCTGTTCAGCTGGAGAAAGTTTTGGCACATTCACACATTTATCTGTTCTAAGCATTTATTCAGTGTTTGGATGGGCTCAGAGTCACCTGGTGACATTGTAATGTAGAGGTGTCTTGTAGAGCTGTCCTGTCTTGTTGACATTCAAGAGCAGGTTGTTTATTCTACACCAGTCCACAAGATGTTGTACTAGTTCTTTGTAATCCACTTCATTGTTGTCCTGAATGAGGCCCACCATTGTTGTATCGTTTGCATATTTCAGGATGTGCTTGGGGTTAAACCTGGGACGACAGTCATTGGTCAACAAGATAAACAGCATGGGGCTCAGGACACAGCCCTGTGGGGAGCCAGTATTCAAAGAAATGACACTAAAGGTGTTATTACCCACAAGTTCTGTTGGTGAGGAAGTCCAAGAGCCAGTTGCACTGTGGAGTGTTGAGACCCAGGGGGACCAATTTTCATACCAGATCTTAGGGGATGATCGTATTAAATGCTGAGCTGAAGTCCAAAAACTGCATCCGCACCTCGGCATTCCTCTTCTCCAGGTTTACTAGGCTCAGATGAAGAGCACTGGAGATGACTTTCTCAGTGGAGCGGTTAGGCTTGTATGCAAACTGGGATGGAGGAAGTATTGAAACAATGTGTTCCTTAACCACCCTGTTAAAGCACTTCATGATGGTTGAGTGGAAAAGTGCCTTTAGACAGCCAGACCTGGAGCCTCATGTATAAAGCGTGCATATTCACAAAAAATGTGTGACACCATATTATACACACAAGTCGACATGTAGAAAAATGGAATTAACGTGAAAGTTTGCGTAAATATATGCAAACTTTTTACTTGCCTTTTTACCTGAAAATGTGTGGCAGCCATACATTCTTTTTTGGGACAATAAGAAACTAAAAGGCACCAAAACTCACCTAAATACACTGAAACCTGAATACATTCAGTGTATTTGGACCACAAAACATCAAACCTGATTTTAATCTTTTATTGTTTAAACGTAAATGATAAAACTGAACTACATTTATCCTCAGACAGTGACATTATTTTATTTATTTTTCACAAAATAAATAAAATAAAAATACAAGGATGTGAAAGCCTCACTTGAATACAAATAGTAAAGTTCCTACGTTTTTGTCACATAAAGATTGATCTGTACATCGAAGCATATGAAGCATACATTGAAAATTAAATTTTTATGATATTTTACAGAAAATTTCTGTTGCTTGAATATTTTCTACTGTTAAAATTTCTATTAAATATCTAAAAAATATAAGAAAAAGAAAATACAGATTACTGAAAGGTCTTAAGTCTTTCTTGCTGGTTTATATTAGCTAAAATATATATGGGGGTTTTAGCACTGTGGTATTAGTAAAATGATGTAGTTTTCATAAATGTTGATTCATACTTTACTGCCAAATGCATGTTAAGTGCTTAAAGAGAATATGACTGAATAATCAATTTATTGTTTGTTAAAAAATGTATAGATGGGTTCGAGTGCTGAGGAAAAGCTGACAGAATCACTGGGGGTTGAGAAAGTCTCATCTGATGTTGCCCCAGTAACCCATTGGGAAGAACTGGCTGCTCAGAAACATGGAACACAGCTTATTAACAAATCAGATATGAAGGAATCAGAAAGAACCACTGTAGATAAGATTTTCACAGAGATACAGCAACTCTCAGGCACCAAAATCATCACTCAGCTCATAGAGGTACCGTGATTACAGTCTGTCAGTGTTTGTTCCTTAAACTAGAATTTATCGAAAGGTTGCTTACTGTTAACTTATGCAAACAGGAGTGAATCTAATATTCCTTTTTTAGCAACAATTAGTTCCAATAACGTTTTGATTTTTTTCAAGGTTGAACTGCACAAGAACGAACCAGAGGATCTGGTGATACCCACCAGTCATTTGGATCTGCAGTTAAGCAGACTAACATCAACTGTTTTTCACATTAAGAACAGGCCCACTGAGCTTAACCCAAAAGACATGGCCCTGCAGGTGGAGGAGGTTCAGGTAAGATTAGTGGCTGCACACTTGCAATATATATATACATATACATACACTGAACAAAAATATAAACGCCCTATGTCAAATATAAAAGTTTTATGAACATTTTTGTTACGCAATATATAGAGAAATTCTAAATATATTTTCAGTAATTACTGATCTTCATATCGACATTGATAACATCGTGGTATGGCCATTCACAGTCCTTTGAACATGATAGGGGTCAAGTTGAGGAAATTGTCGAGCATGCAGAGTGGCTTCTCGTAGGCGGTTATGGAGAGTCTGAGGTGTGATGTGTCTGTTGTGCAGATGGATAGTCTCATCAGCAGTATATGTCACTGGTCTTAGCCAAACCCGCAGATGGACGAGCCAGATGTGGCGATCTTGTGCTGGAGTGGTCACGTGGTCTATTAGGATGAGGTCTTTTTACAGTAGTGCCAGTCTGTTGGAAACAAACATTTAAATGGCCTATAGTCCGATAATGGATCTTGAGCCATGCAACTACTGCTCTGGTGGACATCCCTGCATCCAACATACCAATGGCACGCTTGATACATCTGAGGTTTTATGACTTGTGACAAAATGTGAGATTTTGGGGCGGCCTTTTATTGTCCCCAGTCCAAGGATTGTCCAGCTGTTGCTCATTCTGTCTGATCACCTACTGCCCCACCCATGCACTGAGTAAAAAACCAACTCACTGAGTAATGTTCACTGATTGCAAATTGGATTAAATATTATATATATACAAATCAAGAGAAATATTCCTTTTTACAATAAAATATCAGCAAATGCTCATTTAGTTCTTAACTTCACATGGCAACAATATTTGACATGGGGCGTTTATATTTTTGTTCAGTATGCATATATATATATATATACATATATATATGTATATATATATATATATGGCACTGAAGCAAGAACATAAGAAGCTTGAAGCTAAAATCTGAAGCTTGAAGTAAGTCTGATCTTCCTTTTGTTGAACAGCAAGGGTTACAGCTTGCACAGCTTCAGATGTCACTGCTCCCCCAGCTAAGAAAAGCAAATTCTGGGATAAAGGACATTCTGGATCAGGAGGATCAATGGGTTGCTATGGCACAAGATGCAACTGCTGTTATCCAGATTAAACAAGCCCAGTTGCAACTTGTCACTGATTACTGGAAGCAAAGAGAAATGGCAAAAATGATGATGAATAAGTTCACTGCAGAACTAGATGTCATGAAAATGTAAGTTATGATGACGTTTGTGCTTTTAGAAGATTTTACTGTCATAAACAGTGCAATCTCCTCAGTTTTACTTAAATGCCTTCAATGAGTCAGTTTGGACCTGTTTTTCTATCAGACATTCTGAAAAGCTCAAGATTTTGATCAATTTTAATCCACCATCCATTAATATATATTACTTGAAGATGAAACCAGTCAAAAACCTTAGGAGAAGTACGTTACAGTTTGAGGTGCTAAAGTCAAAAATGGCCAAAATTTTTACCTTTGACCCAAAATGTCAGCCTCCCTGTACATTTTAACACATACTTCCAACAGACTTTTTTTCTTGCTACATACCAAGTTTCAGATCTCCTATCTTTTGTCTCAGTTCAGGGGGTGCTGTTGATCAGTTTGGCCTTTCCCACATTTGATTCCATTAAACACACTTAATTTCAAATGGAGGACAAGTTTGGAGAGTTTTTGAATATATTTATGCCCCTGAATTTGCATTTTTGGCTGTAAAAAAGAAATCATTCAAATGTAGTAAGCCTTCACAACACTTTCAGTTCTTGTGTCTTATAAAATAATGGTTGGATAGGCAGTTCTTCAAACGTGTCCTAAAAACCTCAAATCATACATTTTTTTTTTATCGTAAGCCATTCCACTGTTGTGCTGCTCTGACTGTTATTGAAGATTGAGCAAATGTAGGCCTGTACTTTGATGACTTTGTATTGCAATAGTTTTAACCTCCATTTTGGGTTGTTCTGTTTACCAGCTTACATATCATTTTAGATATGAGATTGCCTAAACACTTTTAAGCAAATTTTAAAGTACTATCAATGTTTAATTTATTGATGTCTTCTGACTGGCATTCTTCACAATGCACACAGCTTTGGTTTTGGAGGGTGGGAAGTTGTTTGCTCTAGCTAGAATTTATATAATATACATAAATATAGGGGAGTTTCACTTTAATTGCTTATATGAATATAGACACACCCCATCAGCACAATGAAACGCTGTTTGATTTCCAGAACAAATTTGCTTTTGAATTTCAGAATGTGCAAAATCGTAGTAACTTTTTTGCTGTTCAGATCCCCACCGGAGAGCAGTTTCAAGGAGGTAGAGCAACTATGCTGTTTCCAGAGACGTGTGGAGGAGAACAGAGTGACACTTGGGGAGCTGCTTATGACACACGCAAAGATTTGTCTCCAGCTTAGTAGATCGGATCAGGAAACTGCACAGATTGAGGAAAATATTCTGCTAGACATATGGAGGGCTCTGGAAACAACTGTTGAAAACCATCTTCATCGTGCCAATGTCCATTCTCATTACATCAACACTCTTCTAACAAATCTGCATAATCTGCAAGAACATGTAAATCTACTCTGGAGCGACCTTAAAACCAAGAGTTCCCTACCTACTAAGTGGAGTTGTGAGGAGGCACAATTCCTGATGGAGGCAAACGCTGAAATTAAAGCAGCCAAGCAGCAATACCTCCATTTACAGCAACTATCAGAAGAATTACTTCACAGCTCCCAATGGAAGAGAGATTCAGAGGAGATAAACAACAAGCTCAAGGAGATTAAAAATGAGCTTTGCCTCACAGATGAACTGTTGTTATCGCAAACAAAAAACAGCAGCAACCCCGTGATGGAGAAAATTATCACAGTGATTAGAGATGGCCTTGCATGGGCCAAGCAAATGGAGAGTGGCATTGAGGGTAGAAGGAAGTGGGTGCATCTTCTTCCTGAAGAAGTTCACTGGCAGCTCAGAGATCTAAAGAAGCTTCAGTATGAAGCAATGGCCAAACATGGCCAACTGAAGTCATTGATGGAGGAGGTGACAGAGCTGCTTCCACAGCTGGATCAGGCTCAGGAGGTACCATTTGTACATATTACTCTAGAACGCCTTGAAGAACTGTCAAAGTTCACCACTGACAAGTTGTCCAAAGCTCTAAAAGAGTTAGAGTCTGGGCTCCAGACGAGAGAAAAGTTATTTGAGCAGATGGCTGATTTAGACTCTTGGATTGTTGTCTACCTACAGACAGAGGTATCAAAGTGTGCAAAAAGTGAACCTATAAGTTACAGTGATTTGGATCAGAAAGTTTTCCAGATCCAAGAACGCCTAGCTGAGGGAAAAAGACAAGCAGCAATCTGTGAGGCTCTTTTAATGAAGAGTAAAAACATTGCAGTAGAACTCAGTGTGACAGAGAACTGTCAGCTTTTTGACAAAATTAGAAAGCTCCAGGAAGAGATCAAAACCATAATCAAGCATGAGAAAGCCCAAAAAGAGGAGATGGATCATCTCATCAAGACTGTAAGATCAAGAAAGAACACCTTAGTCAGTATTGAAAAAAGCTTGAGGCAAATGTCAGTCAAGATAAGCAGACTAATGTGTCCGATAAAAAAGGAGGCCTTGCAACTCTTAAAACCTCTAAAACGCCTCCTTCTGGAGCACAAATCCCAGCTTGACTGTATGATACCATGGATTTCTCAAGAGCAGTTGAAGGAAATTAATTATGTCATTTCTGAACTTCAAAATAAAATTGCATCGCTTGAAATGATGTCCAGGGATCATGAGAATTACCTGAACATGAAGCAGAGATTGGAGATTCTGAAAGAGGACTTTCAGCATCAAATTAATTTGACCAGAGAGGACAGCATGGACGTGGTAGAGAAGTACAAAATGTGCCACAGCCTCCTCATCCAATTTTCTTTAATGAAAGGATTGCATAAACAAGCTAGCTATAATCTTGAGTTGATCTCTGCAGACCTGTTTCCCTCACAGCTGACTGCAGAGCAGCAGAGGCTTAAACAAACTGAGGACATCGTTGATACTTGGGAAATCATTGTCTTCAATAATCTCAGTCTCATTGAACTGAATGTGTTCAAAGAATTGGACCTTGAATCACTGAGAAACTTTACTCAAGATTTTCTCTCAAAAACCCTCAGAGAGCTTCAGAGCACCTCTTTGTTGAAACCCAACCAAGTGACAATTGACAGGGAATACCAGCGAGTTCTGTCTGTAAAGAAGGTAGTAGAGTTACAAATGAGAGTATTTCAAGTGTTAGAGCAAAAGAAGGGTAGCAAAACAAAGAGACAATACGATAAGTTGATGGACTTGAAGAATTCCATCCTGAATGAATGTGACTCAAAAATGGTAAGTTGTGATTTCTATTAGCACTACTATAATGTTTAAAGATTTTATACATGAAGGATTTGTTGGGGTTTTAGTGTGTCCAGAAGAAAGTTTGCAGGATGGGGCTGTTCTTAGGACTGTTACCCAGCAGCAAGAGGGAGATGGGTTTAACACAAATGAACACAGATGAACACATCTGCTTTCTGTGTTCATCTGAGTATGTGTATTTTGAGAAACCTTTACTCAGAACTCTTGCTGCAGCATTTTGGGTTAACTGAAGGCTTTTAGCTGTATTTGATGAACTTCCTGATTGTAAAGAATTCCAGTAGTCCAGCCTTGAAGTAACATTTGCATGGACTAATTTTTCAGCATCAACCTGGACAGGATATTTCCATATTTAACAATACTCCAGAGATGAAAGAAAGCAATCCTAGAAACTTTTTAATATGGGATTCATGACATATCCTGATTAAATATGCAATCTCTCTGGATCAGACTTTATTAATAGACCAATGTAATGCTATCCAGATACAGTGATTGACTGAGGAGGTACTTTTTCAAAATTCCTGCCTTGTCAGAATTTAAAAGAAGAAAGTTTTTGCAGATTCAGTTCCTCCAGATTAGGAGTATGTGGTTTCGGACAATTTGCGACCACCAATTGGTCAGTTGCTGACAAACCTAATGGAATTATTAACAGATGGCATCATGTCAATTGAGTCGAAGACAGTATTAAAGGCTACATTTAGGCTACCACCCTCAATGTCAACATGAGGGTTGACATTGAAGAACTCTATCACTATAATGATCTTATTAGCATTTAACGTTAAATCAGATAACAAAATGTGAGATATGATCTAAAAACTGAGAGTAGGAGACTGGTGGGTGATATGAAGCAACAAGCAAAAGTGGTTTTAGTGCTTTGCAACTAAAAATGGGGACACTGAAGGCTCCCACATACTTGGGTGTACCGTGCGCATTCTCTGAATTGCGCAGACACTGCGTGTACTGTCCGCAGATGGTTGAGATTTCATACTCAAGCATACTGATACCTGAAATCCTCTTGTGACAAATTTCTTTATTTCCCACAATCCTATTGGATACTAGCAGGTTTGATGAGCTTGTTGGGAGCTTAGCCTTGTGTCTTCTCCATCAAGGAAGCCTTAACACACCTGTCAGTGCAGGACAGAGAGTGGCAGTCAGACTACACATCCTCGCCAATGGCTGTAATGGCTCTCAACCTTATCAACTCAGTGTCACATATAAAACAGTTTGATGTGAACACTGTTCTCCACCAGGGAGTTTACTGTGAGACACTAAGTACTCTTACATGGTTGCACAGACATGTCCTGCGGACTTCCACTTCAAGTCTGCCTGGGGTCTGCATGAACCTCCGTGGAGTGAAGTACACCTCAGTATGTGGGAGCTTTAGGGTTAGATGTTCAAAAGAACTTTAAATATTAATAGGTGTGTGATTGATAAATAAATCAGAATGAAGACAGTTGCTATTCTTTCACCTTGACTTGTACTCATTTATGCTAACATAATTCTCCTACTGCAGCTAGGTCTCTGTGAGACAGAACAAATCAATCTGATTATAACAGATCAAATCATTAACTTGCAAAGTTGTAGAATAGAAATTTTCAATAATATAATTGTTTTATTTTTCTACTCAGTTATATTTATCTTTGAGATTTTTATGATTTGATCTTTTTAGGTTAATCTTTAATCCATTACATCTTTGCAGTGGGTAAGACAGTCTTGACTCTGGTGGATGGGCAACAGTATAGAAGCTGCATAGTGTAAACCTCAACTCTGCTTCTTGGTCTGGACCCTGGGTCTTAGTGTTTTGGTGGACTAATAAATTTGGTCAGATTTCTAGAAAGAAGATCTGCTCCTTTCAATGCGGGATGGATGCATTGAAAGGAGCATACATTTTTTCCTCAAATGTATGCCAATTATCAATGCAGCCCACATTGTTTTCAGGACACAACCTAGATAACCAGTGATTGTGAATGACAGCATCAAGCTAAATATGTCGCCACTGGTCAGATCAGACAGAGGACCAGAGAAAATGACAGAATATGACATTGCTTTGGCAAACTGACTAACGAACCAAACTAACTTTGGTTGTATAGTACTGGCTTATTCTTAGTCAACAGTTTCAGGCAAGAGTTGATGCTGCCCGTGGCAAATACTTGGCTTTGGTTGCTGGTGTCTCTAATGCCACTTTTCTGACTATGAAACTGCCAATTTGCAGAGTCTTCTTCTCAGCGGGTATATTGTTCAGTGGGAAAATTCTGTTAGAAATGCAGACAAGTTGGCGGTGGCATGGGCTGGCTAAGGAAATATGCTATGTATCATGACTCAATTGGCCTGAGATCCTAACTGCATGGGTTCCACTGAAGGACTGCTACTTTTGTTGGCCCCTAGCTGGCTAAGGGTATCTGTTGTTTTTTCAACAGCTCAGAGATGGGCTTCCAATTCCGACAGAATTGGAAGCCCAATTCTGTCGGAAGCAAGACAGAGCAAGAGACAATAGGACACCCACACAGAGATGTAGAGACACCAGAATAAACAGAAGAATAAGGCATAGCAGCACTGATGCTGAGCCAGTGCGTCCGTTTCATACATTTTGTGCATCAGAAGGGATGTGCACAGGTTGTACATCAAAGGATGTACAACAAGTTGTTTGGATAGTTTTATATCTTAAAGCCTGAAACCATAATATCAAAACCTCTTATTTCCTCAAGGTTTCTTTGATGAAGAAATTGTTTGATCTGAAACATTTAAGTAGGGCAAAAATGCAGAAACAGAAGAGTTTAGAGCAAATGCCTTTTCATGGAACAGCAATTGTACAAAGATTTATTTTTTTTTTCCAGGAGGATGTGTTGAGAGCAAGAGATTGCTTGAGAAGCTACACCCTTGCTGTCAATAAAGCTGCCCAGTTTCTGCAGGACACGGAGGTCTCTCTGCTGCCTCTCCAGGGTTCTACTGGACCATGTTGTGAAAGGATAGAAGAGACACAGCATGCTTTGGCGTCTCTTCAGCATCAGTTTCAGGCCAACATTGAGGAGCTTCAAAAGCAGGCTATTGTGTTGACTAGCTTATCTCCACAGAGGGTACAACAGCTCCAGGAAATGATTCTGAGCCAACTCCTAGTTAGAATGTCAACACTTCTGGCAAAAGGACACATACAACTAGAAAATCTCCACAGGTAAATTGGGTCTAACTGCTAATGTCAGAGGATTAAAAAAATGTTACAGCTACAAATAATAAAATGTTGCATGTAAAAGTATTTCTACAATCAAACTATTTATACAATTTTACTCAGCTCCAAATTTTATTGTTTTATTTGGATTTTATGTGACACCCTAATGAAACAAACTACACTGACAAAGCAATCTTTTTGTCAATGAATCAACAAGCTTTGTTTATTTTATGTAATAAACCAACACAAGTTATTACAGAGGAAAAGATGCATTGATTTTATTTTGCTTTTTTAAAACTGAAAATTGTGGTTGGCCTCTCTTTAGTCACCATGTCTTCACCAGCTTTGTACATCTAACTTGTTTCTCTTTGCAAACAAGCTCAAGCTCAGTTGGATCGGACTGAGAATCTCTGTGAACATGAATTTTCAAGTCCTGTCACATATTTTCATTTTGACTCGATCAAAGTAATTTGATCGAGTCAAAATGACTGCAGGTCCAGGTTTACCAGCAGACCTGGACCTGCAGAGAAAAATGCTGTACAAAGTGTTATGTTGCTCTATAATATCAAAAGCATTTGCTCACCCCTTTAATGATTGAGTTCAGGTTTTCTAATCTCTTTTGAGGCAAGACTTGTATAAAATTCATCAGTTAAGGATGCAACCACCTGGTACAAACATCTGCGAAATTTCCGCATTGCTAAACATTCCGCTGTAAACTGTGAAAGTGATTGGGAATGACACCAACTTATCCATGAATTGGTAGATCAAGTAACATCACAGAGTGGTATCAGCTGATTCTGAGACAAAGATTGCAAAAGGTTCACCAACTTTTGACAGAGTCAACAACAAAGCTCCAAATTTCATGTTGTATTCAGATGGGTTGAAGAGTGGTGTGTAGAGAGCTTCATTGAATGGGTTTTCACTGCTGAGCAGATGTAGAGGAGCGAGTTTGGTGCAGGAGAACGTCACACCAGATATCTTATCCGATGTCAGTGTCTGACCTCACACATGTGCTTATGGGAGAAGTCAGTCAAAAAATGTAGTAAACACCCATAAACATTGCAGAAAGCATTCCCAGAGTAGCTGGAATTGTTAGGGTTTCAAACTGTTTCCAGGTTCATGATTGTGTGAAGTGGGCAAATACATTTGGCCATATAAAAGTATGGCCAAAATAATCAGGGGGACTTCATGGAAATGCACACTGGATTGTCAAATGTATATTTATTTTAAGTTATTGAAAACTATATGTTTTTTTCCTTCCTGTTCCCATTTATATCCAACTTTGGATTGTTCTATCACCATAAATATCAATAAAATAATTGAGATGTGTGATTGTTGCTTGAGAGAGTAAAAATGTTCAACATTTGCTTTAAGTCAAAAGAAGTTTCTTGTTAATGAACAATAAAAACTGAAAACTTTTTGTAGGTGTGCAGAGCAGCACAGAAACTACACAAAGTCTCGAGATGAAATCCTTAAGAGAGTTGCTCAGTCAGCAGACAGACTACTGCAGCAGATCTCTCAGAAAGTCACTTGCCTTGCTGACTGCATTGACCAGGAAAAAAGGCTCACAGTATGTATAAACTGCTTCCTCACAAGACCGAATTCATTTCAAAGTTCAATCATATACGCTGAAGCCAAGTTCTTGCTACCTTCACTTATTGTCCCAGCATAAAAGCAAAAATGATTTTAAAAAATTATGATTTGACTCAGTCACATTGTAACTTCATTTTGTTCAGGAACTGTCTGAAGAGTTGGAGTCCATCATGAAGTGTCTGAAAAACATGAGGGAGTGGTGCTCAGAAATGAGCTGCCGTGGAGACCGGGAGGCAACTGTGACCACCATCTTGAGATGGGTATCAAGATTATATCGCTGTGTGCACAAGTTGACACCACGCAGTAAACAGAGAATCACAGAGTGGCTCGAGATCGCCAACAGTGTAAGTAAACCAATTAAGTTCTTAAAATTCATAATTGTGTTATTAATAACCCTGATAAGATGGAAGAAGATAAGCTTTGGAGGGTTTCAGATGGGATATGAGAATTGTGGCATAGGATGGGCTATCTTTGTTGATTTGAAGATAGTGTTTGATGCCTTTAACCTTTAGATTAACAGCATAAATAGCAGCATTAAGTTTTCAAAAATAATTTTTTCTGTTAATGCAATGAAGTTGATACAAGAATGAGAATGTATGTTCGCGTAGATAACACATTTTCTGAAACTTCTCTCAATGTTGTTGGTGTACCCGAGGGTTCTACACTAGGTCCTCCTCTGTTTTGGTGTTATACTGATAAGATCCCTAAAATGTGTCCACCTCATGTAACTTAGTCAGAGGCAGATGACACCATTTTATATGTACATGCAAAAACAAGGATCAAGCCCCAGACATACTGTTAAGATTAACAGTTCATGTCATAATTAGTAGTAATAATGAATTTGCTGTCTCCATTTAAAAAATAACTTAAAAAAATATTCAGAATGAAGTTTAGTTTGATGCCTATAAATAGGATAAACATTTTACCTTCTGAGGCATGACAAATATAACAAAAATTTAATCCTTGTTATCCAATTTTATATCATCAGCCTGCCAGGAAGTGTAGATAGAAATGAGCCTCTATGGATAAATCATACACATTTGCATGATGAACTGTCCATAACTATGTTTGTGCAGTGTCCTTAAAGCTATAGAAAGCTAAAGATAAATACAAGGTATGCTAATGAATGGATTTGCTGTTTAGATGGAGAGAGCCTCAGTTGTTTTGAACAAGGTGGAGGCAGAGCTTCCTGATGCATCTGAGATGAAGGTATCCACTGACGAGCTCCAGGAGCTGCTGCAGTCTTGGGAACAGTACCAGGAAAGGCTGGACTGTGAACATCAAGCCCTGTCTGCTCTGGAACTGCGCACAGCCAGGCTGTTGGGTGTCCCCGCCCATCTGGAGCAGGCTCCACCCCTTCCACTTTGCCAGCACCTGCAGTTGATGCAGGGCCAATGTAGCATGTATGTATTATGTATATTAAGGTTTTATGCATCTCTACATTTTGAAGAAGTTGTTAGTTGGTGTTGCAAAAAGTTAGGTTACCATATGCCCTGCTACATTTGGGGCATTAATCAGTTATTGCTAGATCTGACACAAATATTTGTAGTTATGTAGTATGAATTTGCATTGGTCCCATTTAATGCAAGTAGTAGTGCCTTCCAAAATTGCATGATTTTTAAATAAAAAAAAAAAGATCTGCAGCTGGACCTCCTATGAAAGATGGTTTTACAAATGGTAAATGGCATGTACAGCGCTTTATCAAGTCCAAAGGAGCCCAAAGCACTGCCCATTATTTTCAGTCATATATCCATTCAAACACTGATGGTGGATTGTACTGGATCATAGTCACCACTGCAATGAAGCAGTCCGACAGAGGTTAGGCTGCCATGCACCGGCACCTGGTATTATAACAAAGTTAGGATGATTGGGAATAAATTAAAGTTATCCATGAACTGGTAGATCAAGTAACATCACAGAGTGGGATAAAATTTCTCTCTAGAATCCCTTGATAGTCTTGAGATTTAGTTATATGCTGCACAGATTCAAGGCACCCTGTGCCTTCAATATTTAAGAATACCATAAATTGTAGTAAAATCTCTTTAGGTCATTTCACCTCTTTTGAGTATCTTGGAATT
>CAEGAE010096093.1:0-23794 GCA_903067095.1 Girardinus metallicus
ATAGATAGATAGATAGATAGATAGATAGATAGATAGATAGATAGATAGATAGATAGATAGATAGATAGATAGATAGAGTAACATGCAGACACATGTGCATGGGCCACTGAAGCCACATGTGTTTGGTGTTGCTGCACAGCCATGCCTTCACTCTTCATTAGCGTCTGTTTGAATGAAATGTTTGGAGACATTAAGGTAATGTTACAAGCTTATAAAGTATTTAAACCCCCCTGGGTGCCAGTACAGGCAGGGTAGCAGGGTGGGGTAAAAGACACAGGGGAGGTCCTGCAGAGAGGAAAAAAGCTGATGGAGGGAAAGACTGGAATGAAGCTGGGCCTAAATCTGACATGTTTTACAGCTACTTTCAGCAAATGGAAATTAAATCCTTCATTCTAAAATGATCTTGACAAAAACATTTATGATCACAGTTGGACATTTTTTAAAACACCCGGATGACGGCAGCCTCAGAAATGTTCCATTCCCGACGAAGAGTCCAGTGAGACACAAATATGTCAGAAGACGTTCCCATCACAAATAAATCACATGTGGAAGCTGCATGACTCTGTGGCTCCATCCCTCTGATGTGTGGTCACATGACCTGTGTAATGATAGCTTTTTGAGTTTCAGACTCTCCAGCCAATGCATTCCTGCTGTTATTAAGCCATATTTGTTTTCAGGGTCTCATAAAGTTTATCCCTCTGAGTCACAGAGTCCAGTTGTTGTGCAATAAATATCAGCACACACCACTGAGCCACATTGTTGCACCACGGTTTTTACTGCAATAAACAGGATCAATCCCACGTTCACTGTGCAGCTGCTGAACACAAAATATGTATTAACTCACAGCTGAAGATCCTCTCCTGTTAATACATGTGCTCCTACCGTTTAAGCAACACTGGCAAAAAAAAAAAAAAAAAAAAAAAAAACGGCTTCTGGGAGCAGCTTTCAGAGGAAAACACATGGTACCGGTTTTACTTCAAGGGAATGTTTGCGTATCTGTCCACTCTATTTTAAAAGATTTGGGTTAATGCAGCAGCCAGGTTGGGTAAGTCAGAAGAGCTGAAAGGAATGCAGTACATAAATTATTATTGTTCTTGGCTTACTCTTTGGGAACATGGTTTGACTGTACAGGAACATGAAAAGTTAGGCTGAGAGGTGGGTAGAGTAGCCAAAGATTGTACTCAAGGAAGAGTTGAAGTACTTCAACATAGTTCTACTTAAGTAAATGTAAGAAGTATCCATCCAATAAATTACTCAAGTAACAGTAAAATATTGAGTTCTGAGTACTCAGATCATCTAAGTACAATATTTAAAAAATTACATCATCAGACAGACAAAATATATATAGTTATGTTCAATGTCTGGTATTTTAAAAAGGACAATATTTTGTGTTTTCCAGGCAACTATATTTATATATCAAATATGATTTAAAAGACCTTGTATTAGTATGTTAGTAGTCTTTTAACAATGTTTTTACCAGCATCGCACTGAGAAGTAGCTTGTATGATACGTAGTTCCACCAGATGTTTGCTAATTGCTGCCGGCTAGTCTGAAGGAGCTGAGGGGGGAAGTCGTGGAGGATGGCTGTTCTGTGAGGCGAAAGCTTGGAAGCTTAGAGTTGCATCTCGAACTCAAAGCTCAGTCCACCCAGGTGTTTTGCACAGCTGGATGGCTGCCAGGGAGATTAAAGGATTTTTCAAACATGTATGAAAGAATCAAAGGGACACTCCATGTATGTTTTTGATGAGGAAATAACATGATGTAAAGCTCAAAAAGGTGAATTGTACATAACTGCCCCTTTAAAGACTAAAATGGAAAAAAAAAATCAAAATCATTAAACTGATAAGATATGTATGATAGAACAGGATAAAGTACCTCTGCTGATGACATATAGTATTTACTGCATCTTTTTCACCTCAGATACAAACTTACATCAGAACAACAACGTTTGTGTTCAAGCCAGAATTCTCACTGCGACATAAACTTCAGCTTTGTGTCTGTATCTGCTGCGTTTTTCACAAAAATATGACTGTTCTTCATTTAGTAACGTTAATCATTTTACTCAAGGAAGAATATTGATGCTTCATAGTAATATTACTTTACTTTAAAAACAGAACAGAGCAGATCCCCCTAATTTCCTTTAATTTGAATAACTGAATAAAAATCTTAATAAAATACTTGAATTGTCCTTATCGATTCATCTGAAAGGCTAGGCATACCACCACGCATGGAAAAAATATCAAACATATGTGTTTTGTTATGGTTTTGATGGTTTCCAGTAGATTCCAGTGTGACCTCAGACTGAGTTTCCTTTCATTTCCTGAGCTTCTCTGGAGTCAGCTTCTTGAAAGAAATCATCAGTGGTCAACCTGACTGAGAGCAAGTGGAATGAGACCACAGACATCCATCGGCTGTAAGTACAGACATTGTTCCACTGCTTCCACACAGCGAAGGCTGCTTAACTTGCACCAACATTGCTCAACTCACCAATTCTGGCTATAAGAAAATGTTCAAATCACAATGTCTGAATGCAGCCGAAGATCTTACAAAGATACATCTTCTGCGTTTTCACAGTTTTCCACTATTTCAGTAGTACCACTTTAGAGGATTGTCTTGTAATGAAAAATCCATTCAAGACTTTGGGGGAACTTCACAAATGGTAGACAAATCCTACACATGGGTTATAAATGTTGTATACCTTGTGCCAAGCCACTCCTGAACTTGAGACAAGATCAGAAGTGCCTTTCCTGGACTAAGGACAAAAAAGAACTGGACTGTTCCTCAATGGTCTAAAATCCTCTGTTCAGAAGAAAGTGATTTGAATAATTGATTAAGTTGATTTTGGGACCTTGCATTTGAAAATAAAAGTCGCAAAATCTACAGGAAGACTGGAGAGGCACAGAATCTACATCGCTTGAAATCCAGTGTGAGGTTTCCCCAGTTATTGATAGTTTGGAGTGCCAAGTCGTCTGCTGGTGTTGGTCCACTGGGCTTTCTGAAGTTCACAGTCACCACAGCTGTTTACCAGGAAATTCTAGAGAACTTCATGCTTCCTTCTGCCGACAAGCTGAATGGAGATGTGCTGATGTCATTTCCTAACAGGACTTGTCACCTGTCCGCACTGCCGAAGGTACCAAAGACTGGTTCAATGGCCATGGTGGTACAGTGCTTGATTGACCTGAAGCCTATAGAGAATATATTGAGTATTGTCAAGAGGAAGATGAGAGAAATCAGACCAAACAATGACGATGACCTGAAGGCTGCTCTCAAATCAAATTGGGCTTCTATTATACCTCAGCAGAGACACAAGGCCACAGGAAAAATGTGCTTAATTTCTTCACTTTAATATTACTTAAATATTTATATTTAATTATACATAGCCAGACAGCACACAGTGTGACTGCTTAAGGAAACATTTGGACTAGCTTGAAGAGAAGTTGTCAATGTCTCTGGACTTTGTCCTGAAGCCACAATCCACTTTTTTAATGTCAGTGTGTGAGTGTAAGACAGATCCTCCTTCATATAAACCTGTAGCTTAAGCATCAGAGAAAGAGACATCAGCACAGCAAATAGTCCACCAACCTTTCAGCTTAAACGACAGCAGACACATTAGGAATGGATCTTGCTTTGTGGACAATAGGTATAGTCTCACTCCATTGATTTCTCGCCAGCTTTTATTGCACTCCATCGACGGCTAATGCCCCTAAGATCCTGCCACAGTCTGCATTATTCAGCAGGAGTGTTTTGTTTTTGTGTCAGGGCCGCAGAGGTAATTCTAGATCGGTGATACTTGATGATCTGCTGCAAGACTAAAATGTCTATTGACTTTTTTTTTCCAGCAGCGTTGGGCTCTGATGTGTACATATCAACTCATGGCGTATCAGGTTGAGAAAAAGCCTGTGACAGTGATATTTAGCTTCTGGCTGCATTCCAACATCATCCCATGCTGCAGCAAGGCTTTTCTCGTTGAAATGGGAAAGACAGGTGGAATGAGACAAAAGAAGAGATGGGCGACTTCTCAGTATCACAGCAGGGATTAAACGAGGCATTGATGGAATGGATCAAAAGTGCAAGCAATAGCTAAAGACAGAAAAAGGGCACAAAGACGAAGAGGAAAAAGAAAGCGGGCGAAGACAATGAAGCAAAGCCACTGAGGAGAAGACGGAAACCCAGAAGAGATACAGGAATATAAAAAGAGAGAGAGAAAGAGAGAGACAGAGTGAGAGTGAAGGGAAGAGGCAAGAAGAGAGGACAAAAGTGCGTTGGTTAAGATTCAGGGCAGGCAGTGGCGCGGGGCTATCATTACCATACATCAGGACAATAAATGAGGCTTTCAGCAGGCCGTAATAAGAGTTTGATAAATCATCGCGGCCAGAATTAACTAGATGTCAAAACAATGTGAGGGCTCTGACGGATGGCAGAGGAGGGGCCGATGGCACAGATTAGTCTAGCTGGAAGTAAGGAAGCACTGAGGGGACGGAGAGGGAGGGTGAGGGAAAGAGGGATGGGTGGTGGGGGTTTCGGGGGGTGGATATGAGGAGCACAAGGACAGAGGCAGACTGACTGTTAAACAGATGAGCGAGTTGGGGTCTGCTCTCTCAGATTTGTGTAAATTGGAAAGTTTGCATCAATCAGCGGCGACAACAAAAAGTGTGTTTCATTTGTTTTGCTCGCCCATTTCTATGTGTGAGCTCTTATTTTTCTGCTGACCTCCAACCCGAGGAGAGGGTTCCTGCGAAAAGTTCCGACCGCAACTTTATCATTCCAAGCATGCAAGAACACCTCTCTTCATCAGCATGCACGGCTCCCCACAGCTAATCTGGTAGGTTATCATGATGAGAGGCCAGGGCAGCACTGCTCTGTCCCCATACTACAGCGCTTCCCACCGCAACACCCCCTTACCCTCCTCCCCAACCCAGTGGGTAACTTTAATTGCCAGGCTCTGACCTTTGCCGAGCGGCAGTGACAAGTCCTGTCTGCAGCAGTGGGAGGTGGTAGTGGCTCGATTAGCTCTGACAGCGGAGCGGGGCTATCGTAGGGAGGGAGGGAGATGGGGGAGTGAGAGCAGAGAGCCAGCGCCGACTAATTGGAGCTGCTCGACCTCGGGGCAGTAAGCTAGTGAGTGGTTGCATGGGTCTAGGGCATGGTGACGTGAGCGTGTTTGTGTGTCTGTGTGGGTTAGGTATAGAAATGCACCAATCAGAGTTTTGTGTCTGAATTCCCAACCTCCATTTTTGTAAAGATTTGGCCTGCTGATAGCAATTTTATTCTGATTCTAGTTGTCGTAAGAAGACATGTAATGGGAATAGCACTGAAGTGTCACGCCACTGGGTAGCATCAGTAGCATTTCTGTTCCCCTTTTTGTATAACCTAGAGACCGCAGAAACATGCAAAAGGAGGCCAGTATGTCCAAGTCCGACATATTCCATGACAGACAGAGGCTGAAAGTTGAAAGGTGTAAAATAACAACTTAGTTGTACCCTGTTCATCCTTCCTGTTCTTTGCTAAAAGTCTTCTCTCACACATTCTCAAACCTGAATAACCCTCAGATATTACTCAACATGTTAAGGAAATTCCAGTGTCATTTGAAGTAGCTTCTTATATCTCTGTAGTTTTTGTATTTTACCTGGAACACCTCACTGTCTCATCTAGGCAGCTTAGGCAATCAGTATGTTGGGTCCGGTTGCCAACTAGCAATTGGATTAGGATTGAATATTTGAGTTTCTGACTGGCCTGTCACTGCTTAGCATACATCAAGTTGAAAACTGCCTGATTTCGATCAACAGTCAATATCTTGGAGCATCTCTGGACTGAAATTGGAGTCACACCTACTGCTCCAGTGAGCGCAATACTTGCACATTCTGAGTGTGTCCTATTTATGGTTGCTATCTGTCTTGCAAGACAACACACCCATTTGACCAATCTGTCCATGGTTCGTATGCGTTAGGAGCTTCATCGGACATACTGTAGTTGTCAAGCCTACTGGAGCATGTGTGTGTGGCCAAACAGTCATTGAGTGGAGTAGACAGATAGATTGAACGAAACAAGACACAATTACCAGGTGACACTGAGAAGATAATGTTGTCCCAATCTAATTTGCCCCTCAGTTCTTTCTCTCTAAGCCAGACATGTGAGTCTAGCTAGCACAAACAACTCTGGGGAGTCACACCCAGCCAACATCAGTTAGAGCATTCATGTCTGATGCCTACGCAGACCATAGTTTGATTCCTGCAACTCGGTTAATATTTTATATGTCTGGTCAAACTAACTTTGAAAAGATACAATAAAGGCTGTGTTCAGAATTACTCAACGTGAGTGACCAACCAGCACACTCTACACATCCGACAGTGCCACTGAGCACCGCATGTGCTCAAAAAGCAAATACATGATGCACCAATCCATGTTTAATTGAGACATATAGAGACAGAGTGCAACATGACGTCACGCACACAAGATCCCGACCTACAGTTCCCCACAATAGTATCACTGCTATCAAAATAAAGAAGTGGACGAAGTGTCTTCATCACATAAAAAGACACGGCAAAACGCAGAACAGGGATAAACGAGGGATCTGTGAAGCTACAGAAACTAGGAATTCAGACCAAAGCATTGCTGTTCTACTTTATATAGACCATAAGTGAATGATTTCCATGTGAAAAGAAATTTTTTCAAAGCATAAAAACCTTCATACCTTTGGTTCATAACAGCACCTTACACTTATTTCACCACAGTCACATGCTTTCATTAACAGAAATATTGTGGTGATTTAATATTGTATAATTGTGTACAAACCGATTCCTATATTAACAAACTTTTTACCTGCTGCATATACAATATCAATCGGCTCCACTGTGATACTAAAATCTGTGGTTTAATTGAACAGGGAGCAAAAAGTGAAATTATGAGGAATAAAATGTGAACAGATGAATTTCTTTTTCAAGATACTTTATAAGTCTGAGACTAAAATGGAGCCATGCTGCTTGTGGGGCAAAAGTATAAAAGATAAAAGCAAATCTACACAAATAACCAGATTTTTAATGTGTTCTATTATTTACATAAAAAGAGCCAAATGTGGATTTTCAAAAGACATAAAATCAAATAATTTGCTGCTTTTACAGTATAGGAATCACAGTTATATTTCAGTTTTATAATTTTAAGGCTTAATAAGTGAGTCCAATGTTTTATCATGTTTTTCCATCATTAAATCAGTCTCCACAGAAAATCACTGCCCTCTGTCAAATTTGATTAAAATACATAAAAGGCCCTCAGTTATAAAATGGGTTTTGGATCGCTCAGATGAATTTCTTCCTCAGTTCTGCCGTGTAACACAAAGACGTTAACATCAACGTGGATGACAGACAGAGAGGAAATGAGCTGTAGTCTGAACTCAAACACAAAATGTCACAATCGTGTCACACAGGCCTGCTCAAAACCAGAGCCCAACCTGGACACTTCATACCTCGTGAAACTCTGCTGGAACAAAAATAGCTCAACTCAGTTTATGTAGACGATGTTCCGCCATCCTGGCCTCCGTCCGATATTAAGCGCAGCCACAAAATGAATCTGAAAGCCACAAAGAGTATATTTCTTGTCAAAGAGCAACACTGGGCTTGAAACACGGCCCAAACAAATGGAACCGGTTCGGTGTTTGGACAGGGCGTTCACCACCTACTTCTGGTTAATGTGAGACTCTTTCTGCTAAACTTTCCGGAGTGAAATTTTTTAGCCTGTTTCAGCCGATCAAGGTAGGTTCACAGTGAGGAGAAACTCACTGTAACATTTTTGAAGCTTCTCTTTAAAAATGTTATTTCCTTCAGAACTGAACGATGGCCGAAATAACTTTGCAATTGAACAGGTTTTAAAAGGTTATGGATTTAAAAAAAATTAAAATCCTCACTTTTAAAATTGAACGAACACAAACAGTGTTGCTGTAGAAGGAGTTCCACATGCCGCTCTCATTAAGCTAACAGGTGACAAGCTACTAGCGGCTACCTCCATAAGACAGCCTGATTTATTAACAGCTTGTGTTTGTTTGTTTGTTTGTTTTTCTCTAAAAATCTTAAGAGCAAAATTGCAATATTCTTTACAATAACCTCTTAACTGTACTGTATGTAGTAAAATCACACTAATAAAAGTTAGACAATTCAACATAGCTGCAAGAAGTGATACGTTGGATCATCCAGCGTCAGTAGCTTTTTCTATTTTAAATAAAAGCAACTGTGTTATGTTACAGATTTGCGTTTTTAAGTTTTTGAAAAAATATAGAACATTTTTACTGTTGTGCCCAGTAAAAAGTACTGGGAGAATCTCAAACCAGCTAATGGATATTGTGTATTGCTACAGGGTGGTTCTTATTTCATTGGATTTTCATTGAAAACCAATGAAAGTCCAGGAAATGGTTTCAGATGGGGTGGGGGGGTCAGAGTGAAGTGAGCTGCTCCCTCTAATGTCAGTAACTGACCAGGTGACACTAAATGTCACGGGGGTCCAAACTTTTCTCTCTTTTTTTCATCTGATTCTTGTATGCCAACCCTCCTACATGTATCGCTGGTTGTGACAGTAACATTAAACAAAAACGCAAACCTTCCCAAGCCGCTACTTTGTTTCAGCACTGTAGCCACGTTTCCATTGACCATATAATTGTGCAAATTTTAAATTACGAAAATAAATTTGCTCAACTTCGTCTTTCGATAAAACGTTTATTGCGTGAGAATGAGGTGGTTTTTCGGTTCTATCGCAAAACTGCAATAAAAACACATTTTCTCCATCATGCGAGTCACGTGGCCAACAAACCCGATACTGGAGGAAATGACAAAAACAAGATGACAGGACGTGGTCGGAGGACGACGGCGCGGCGCGTTTTTTAATGGCTTACCGTGTGAACAAACTTATTACCGCATGATTTTAAGTGCGTTTTTTTATTTGATAGAAACAACGCAATTGCAAAATTGTGGGGATTTTTTGACATTAGCAAAATATCGACAAAGTTTTGCCCCCGTTTGTAATGTAAACGCAGCTACTCACCATATGTATTTGATTCAAGGATGTGTGTGTGCGTGTGTGTGCGTGTACAGTACAGTCTTGAGGGTGGTCTTCTTGCACACTTCATATCTCATTTATTGTACCTCTCCTGGAGAGAGAAATGTGTCCCAGAACTATTTCACAGAGCTGTTTCCTCTCCTGCTCTGTTAGTGTTATGAACAAGCCCTATATAGTACGGTGGTGAGTCTTTGACTGACAAACAGGAGTGTAATGACAACCATCTGGTGTGGTAATGAAGGCTGCGGTGGGAATGAGATGTTTTAATTAATGGAAACCACTCCATTAGTGCTGATGAGTGGCTTATCGGCTCTGGCTCATTATACAAATGGAATTAAGATCACTGAGCGGCCTGCATCATTAATAACAAAGACATGAGGATGTTTTGTTTAAAATGACTTCCTCTGACAAAGGCTGCCAAAGAACCTATCAATTGTGTCAGCCTGGTATGTGGAGATACAATGTTTAACACTGAAGACGTCATTTGAAAACGTGAAGCTGCTTTTTGCTTTACTTTTTTGTTAAAAAAAAAAAAAGAAAGGTCAGTATTTTATCAAAACCATCTAACCTGACTGTAGTTTGGTTTAAACTTATAGACCAACTTAGCAATTTTTTTTCTTTTTTTTTTTTTTTTGTTGCCCACAGACTTAGTAGCAAGACTTTAAACAGCAAAGTCTGTAGTTTTTAGCAGTTCTTACAGTTGAAACCAGAAGTTTACATTCTCTGAATTAAATGACAATTATACTTTTTTTTTGTCGCACTGTTTGAAGTTAAATCATGTCAGTCCTCTTATTATTTTAGGTTAGTTAAAATTACCTACATTTTTTTCTATTTGCTAAATGCCAGAAAAATTACAGAGAAAATATTATAGTGATTTTATTTGTAACACTCTTAAAATTCAGAAGTTTAAATCACCATTCCTGCCTCGACATGCTGGACAGCTGCTACGAGCTGTTTGCCCAGAATGTATTTGGTTTTCTCCGAACTCGGATCTGTGCGCTACGGTTAAATCATTTCTACTTTGCCATCGCCTGTGATGTGACAAGGAAGTCCTTCCATAATTCTCATTGCTTGTTGAGATGCAACTTTGCAAACCTAAGTTTTCTGTGTTGATATAACTCATTAAGGAGAATATCTGAGACTGTCTTTATGAGCAGTCTGATAAATTTGCTGGAATTTAAATTCCTGGGCAGAGTGTTTGTTTTCCTGGTGAGCCTTTTTACTGTAAAATGATGGACCAACAGATTTTTGTAAATGGTCACCCAACCGTTTTTAAAAGGGTTTTTTTTACTGGAAAGTGCCAAGACAGGAAAGTAGATAAAAATCGACAGCTACGGAAGACTGTGCAGTTAGCTCCCTGTCTGATTCACGCTGCCATTTTTTATCTACTTGGTACCGTTTTGTCTCTTCCTACACTACAATAAAATGACAATTTATCATGTAAAAAATCACCCTGTGCTTTTTTCTCTCATGTTTTTTTTAGATTGTGTTTCTCACAGTTGAGTTGTACCTGTAAGTTAAAACTTGAAAAATTGTCTGCGTATCAAATACTTATTTCCCCTCCATTGTACTTAATGGTCATTACAAGCAAACAAGAACCTGCAAAGCTTGTCTGTAGCATTTATATCTGTGTTACATGGATTTCTGAAGCGTCTAAGAGTGGAAGTTGCCCTGAAACTTGATTGTAGTAGTACTAATAATACTACGTGTAAATTTCAAAATGCTACAATGTGACAATAAAAGCATTAGCCGACATAGAAAGAATAAAAATTCAAGTTAGAACACGAATCACAAGACAATGTTTTCAGTTCTTTTATGAAACACCCAGTGGTCTGTGCATCATGGTGTGTCTGATGCTGCTTTGGCGACAGGAGGACTGACGGACAGCTGGGTTCGACTGGACAAATCGATCTCACAGCTTGGTTACATCACTGAAACGCAAGACAGACATGACGCACTGTGAGTTGATGGACCAACAGAGGGTGTTATTTTGGAAACTCTGCTGCTCTATATTAGAACTGAAAAACAGGGGCTGCTATAAACATGAAGAAGCACATCACATCCCAGGTACTTCAAGAAGATGTCGAGAAAACGTATGGGGGACGGCGTAAAGGTATATTTAGTCTCCTACAAGTGACTTTCTTCAGAAATAAAAATAAAATAAATCTTTTTCAGCCTTGGAATCTATCAATATGTCAGTATGAATGCTGTACTCGACATTTGCTGAGTAGAGAATTATGGAGTTTTTTTCATGCCTTTTACTGCTTGACATGCAGTTTTGTGCGTGGGCGTGTGTGCGTGGGTGTGTGTGTGTGTGTGTGTGCTTATCGGGTGGGGTGCTGTGCCTCTGACCCTGTGCTCATTAATCTCACTTGCTGTCAGGGTAATGGACACTGATGGACAGGATTGTGTTTGCCCACTCTCCCTCTCTCCCTCTCTCTCTTTCTCGCTCTAAAACACACACACACACACACGCACACCCCCCCATCCAGACATCCCTCATGACAAATAGCCTCTCTCTACACACACACACACATCAAATCCAGTTACTCATTCAGAGCAGATGACGAGCGTTCAATGTTTCACCCTCAGAGTTCATCAGCTTTGTTGCAAATGTTGGATTTTTTTTTTCTTTTTTTTTTTTTGTTTGCTTTTCAGTCCACTTCCACTCCCCCTGCTGGTCAGACCATACAGTCTGGCCCCCCATGAGTTTCCTCCAACTCTCCCACTAAAACATCTGTATGGTGCAGTTCCACAGCCACACAGAGATTAGCGCCGCGGCACCTCGCCACCGCCGCCGCTAACCGCACCGCTTTGTCCGGCCTTGCCCACTCGCTTCCTCCACATTTCAAAGCAATTACTCCATGTTGATTTAGCTGTCATTGGGGGGCATGTGTTCGAGTGTGATTTATAGACCCCCCCCATATAAAGCCCCCCCACCGCACCCCACCCGGCTGCCTGGTGCCAGTTGACTTGCGATAAATTGCACAATATTCCGAAAGGCTCATTTGCTTAGCGCTACATTAGGGGGCCGATGATTGCTACACAAAGCCATGTAAATGAGTTCTGAGAGGGGCCCCATCACTCAACATGTCATGTAGCTGTTCCCATTATTATTTATGACTGGAGCTGGGCCATGTTTCCTCAGAGGCCAGGCGAGACTCATATGTGTGCAGTGACAGCTCAGCTCAGCTTCTGTCTGCGTGTGTGCGTGTGTGTGAGAGAGAGAGAGACAGAGAGAGAGAGAGAGAGAGAGTGATACAGGCCGTATCTATAAACTGAGCAGGAAGGAGCCAGGCTGTCTGTTTTTATCTGCTTCAGGGTGAAGATTAGAAGATGCTGCTGATTGTAGACTTGGAAAGATGAAGGGATGATGGCTAACTTAATCATTTTTTCCCCCCAGTTTGTGCTCTCTTTTGTTTCCTATATGGTTTCTCAACACACAGAAACACACCCCCACACGCACACACACACCGATACACGCACACGCACTCATCAAACCAAGGGCATCCCTGAACAAAAGACTCTTTAGTGCGTCAACAATGAAGGAGATTATTTCAGTTCTTTGTGTTTAATCGCTCTTGTCTCTGTCATGTCAGGGCCGGTGTGAAGAACAGCCCAGAACCGGGGGCCCTGCACTACTTTTTGCCTTTTTCACGGCCGCTCAGTCGTGTCATAACACTGCTACTTACATTCACTGCTGTCAAACATGTCAGCTCTCCAAACCATAACAAAGATAACAGAGGCCCTGCTTTCAAATCCATCTCTCAGCAAGTGGAAATCCGAGTGTGTGCGTGTTGACATTACAGCTGAGCTGTTATTTGATCAGAACGGTGATCTAAGTGTCTATGGTGATTAGCTGTAATCTGCTTTCCAGGGCTGTGATCTTCTGATCTGCAGCAAGAGATGACACGGGTGCGTGCGTGTTCATGTGCATGTGATAGAGCAAGACACATTATATAAGAATTAAAAACTAGTTAGTAGCTACTGATAAGGAAACACTCTGCACATAAGAGTCCTGGGGAAAAATTTTTTATTTCCCCTATTTCCTATTTTTACAGATGGTTAGTTGTTCCTTTTTCTTTTTGCCGCATCCACATCATTTAGAAACTTTAATATCACATAAAGATACTATGAGTGAATTCAAAAAGTTTTATGTTTCTTTAGGCAACATATTAGGGCCATTGCAGTGCAGATAGAAAAAAAGGGAGTGAATTTCCACCAAAGAATATCTAGGAAACATTTTCTAAAAAAAACAATTCTGCGTTTCAACGGTCTAATTCGCGAGGAATAAAATCAGAAATTTTCTAGAAAAAATGTTTACATTTCAGAGTCTGAAAAGTTCATTATTTGCTATCAGAATTTTTTTGCTTAATCACAGAAGTTTTTTTTTTTTTTTAATTTCTGAGTTTCCAAAGTCAAATATTTTCACCATTTAAAACTCAGAAAATTTCACGTTTTATCTAGAAAATGTCTTCAGATTTTTTTGGTGGAAATGTGCCCTTTCTTTTTCTTATTATCTACAATGGTCCTAATATGCTGTCTCAGAAAACAACTGTTCTATATTTACTAAGTTTGACTTTGTCTAATATAAAAATTTCTAAAACATATTTATGTGGCAAAAAGCAAAAACTAAATCCATCTGTAAAAGGGTAGATACTTTTTTATATATGCAGAGTGTTTACTTTTCACTAGCTATTAACTTTAGGCCAACTAAGTTTTTCATTCTTTGTAATGTGTTTAGCTCTGTCTCATGCACTTGAACACACACTCACAGAGACACACATAATATGAAATGTGTAGGTGTGACAAAACATAATAAATCTATAAGAATTCAGTGGGTTTTTCAAAGTAATTTTTTCATAGGAAGTCATCCTCAGCACAGAGCTGTTGGCTGAACCATGCAGCAAGGTTGCATTATACTGTGGTACGAAAAGATGTTTGCCTCCTTCCTGACTTCCTATTTTTTGTATGTCTTGCTCCCTGAAGGCTCTTTTTTTTCTTGTTAAACATTGCATTCAGATCACTGACACGTCAATGTTTGTTATTAGAGAAGTCACCATCCCCATTGTCCTTGTGGGGATGGTGCTGTCTAAACAGAAGTTTATATAATCCTGTATTACACACTCAGTCATGACATTGGTGTTCTCTCGATGTGGCTGGCAAAGAGCAATCCGATCTGTGGCCTGACAACAACCCTGTACGGCTCCTTCAGCTTCATGTGACCGCTTTCACACAGTGCCCTTCATTACAAGTTGCCTTTCTACAAAGTGTTTATATCATTTCATCAGTATGTGTGTGAATGACTGAATGACTGAATATAGTGTAAAGTGTTTAGGGGTCCTCCGGACTTGATAAAGCGCTATATAAGTACAGATCATTTACCATTTATGTTCTGAGCAGATAAAAAGGGTGATTTGATTTAAGGGAAGTCTTGCTTTGGAGATGTATGAGTCCTTGACATTAGAGTAAACAAATCTAATGTCTTGTTTTCTCTGGCAGAGCATGACAAACTGTTGAAACGCTCACAATGTAGAGAAGCCTGATTAAAATCAGCAGATACTGCCACAAAGGCATTGGAATGTTGTGTCTGTATCTTAGCAACAATGGAACTGATGACATCACACACATTATTGTCAACAACTTAGGGTGGAATGTAAGCGGTTGCCAAAATAACACTGGCGAACACTTTTGGTAGATAATATAGACGCCGGAAACTTGTTGTTAAGAGTTCGATATCTAGACTGCAGAGACAAAACGTCAAAGTAACACGTCCTGAGGGACAAGCACTGCTGATCCACCTCCGTCCTTTCCCCGCTCCTCTTTAGATCTGGGTCTGTCTGCTCGTAGAGTCAGGAAGTTCGGCAGAGAGACGTTGGAGTTGAGGATCTGATCCTGCAGCCATGTCTCAGTAAAACACATAATACTGACTTCCTGATAGTCTACCTGAGTCCTGGTTTGGGCTTGGAGTTCAACAAACTTGTCAGCTAGCAATCTCATGTTGTCCATTATAATTGTTGAAAGAAATTGTTTGAACTTCCTCCTCTTTCCTCTTCTGCCTCTCATCTAATCTGGGATTGGCAGCTTCAGTCGAGATATTATTTTAGCCTTTGCCAGGTTAATCAGATGCTCCCTGCTGTAAACCAGCTGCGGTTATAACCAAAGATATCATAGACAATGACCAACAGTTAAAAATGATTAGTGAACATACTTCCAGCTATACAGCATCCGAAACTACAGAGGACAATTGTCAAGAAAAGTCATTCTTGTGCCAGAAATGGAGTGATTAAAGTTCTAGAAAAGAAAAAAATCTGAGTGTAAATAACAGAACTACTCCGACATGCCGACACCTTGAGCGGGGAAATTTAGGAATTCCTCCGTGGTTCCACTGACTGTTAAGTAGACCTCTGTAATTAATAAAGGATTGTAAAGAAATGTGTGTCACAAAATATAGGATTTCCCCGTTTCACTCCGACGTGTTAGCTATGGGCAGACAATATGGACTTCAATGTTTTATGATGATATTTTGTGGTAGTATTGCGATAATAAAAAAAGTAACGATAAGAACTTTTTGTCACTTCTTTATTATGGTTTTGACTTCACGGTACAGCAACTATAGCCTCACAAACACTCTTGAAAAACACGCCCATTTGTAATTAGGCCTGTAACTAATGATTATTTTAGGAATCGATTATTCTATCAAGTATTCTGACGATTAAAGAAAATTGGCACACTCTGAAGATTTTTCATTTAACTAAGTTTATATATATATATATATATAAATATTTTATCAGATGCAAATAAATAACACAACTCCTTTTTTACATAAGAAAATAGACATGTTATTGGCCAAAATGCAAAAATATAGCATTCTATTATAGAACCTGGAGAAGCCAGTTAAGGAGTTTTGTGTAAAATATATTCACAGACAGATATGTTTATCTTTAATGCAAAATGTACATATAATTTGTAGATTTGGCTTAATTACTGCTCTGAATATGTTGTTTTTTCGGGATATGACCTTTTTTGAGTCTCTATACTCTCGTTAACGATTATTGCAATAATCTATTAATCAAGATTAATCCGATTAATCACTTGAGCCTTATTTGTAATACACTTCTATAGGACAGGAGTCACATAAAAATGTGTGTTTTATGTCGCTAAATTCCACACGCTAACATGTTTAATCATATTTTCAAATGTATCGATATTTGTTGTTAGCCTCAATGAAAAAACTGTGGAACAAATAGTAAAAAAATAAGAATACCAACAACAAGGACAGTTTTAGGGGAGTTTAAACATCATTAATTAGAATTCATTGTAACAACAATCAATCAAAATCTCATCATGATAAGAAGTTTATTATGATAAATGATACTATAAATGCCCATGCCTTGTGTTAGCTCTGAAATATGAAGTTAAAGTTCATGCATCCACTATGGCGGCCATATTTGTAGTTGGGATTAGTAGGCAGGAACATGTATGGAAGAGTCATTGTGTGCAGCTGTGAAGCGTTCTCTTTCAGTAGTCCCTTCTCCCTGTATCCACCTCAGGAGGAAAAGCGAGACGAATTTTAGCCGACTTCAAATCAAAGGGGGATGAAAATAGTCGCCCACGCCGCCGGTGACTGACGGAGCGCTTGGTTCTTCGCACTGATGTGACTCGTGACTGAGCGCCAAGTCAGAACTGACATCACCGGTGACGCGTGGTCGTTAGTCGAAACGTTACTTAGACGTGATGAGTGTCGCCGCAGGGATACACGTTAAGAGCAATTTGCTGACAACAAAATCATCCACCTTTCAACTTCCATTTTAGTAGTTTGAAAGCTAAGAAAAATGACATTTTGAGCAGCACAGTACTTTAACATGCCACTCCATTAGCTTGACAGATGAGCCGTTTGAAAAAAGCTCACAAATGAGTAACTCTGCGAATTTCCTCGGGTGTCTCTCTTGGTTTTCGCTTTTGCTTGCTTACCTTCCTGTTCTTCGATAGCTCTTTCCATCACCTCCTCCCCCTTCCTCTCTACTGGAGCTTTTTTTGGGGGGGGACCAGAGGAGGAAGGGTTAATGGATGAGTTATTGATTTAAGCAGGGCCAATTAATCAGGATGTAATGGGGCACCGGGGAGGCCCAGGGAGGCCATGCATCATGAGCCAGAGATGAGCTCTGTCAGCCCGCTCATACAGCCCTCCTCAATCACTCCCACATTTAACGCCAGGCACAGACGATGACGAGGAGGAAGAGGAGGAGGAATGGGAAGAGGGGGCAGGAAAGGAGTCGCACACAGGAGGGAACGGGAGTGTGAGGTGATACACGTGGAGCGATGTGTGCCGTGTTGTGACGGACCACACGTATGCAGGAGCTCTGTGTGCGCCACCCAAGAATCTCAGCCCAGTTGTCTTCGGCAGCTGTGTGTCCAAGTGTGTGTGATGATGAGGAGGATGGTGTTGTGTCTGGGTCAGATCGGATCAAACACTTGACTGCACTTTACACCCAAACACAGCATGCCAGAGATCCTGTCCCTGTCAAAACACAAACACACACACACAAACACACCCACACGCACCCACACCCACACACACATGTGTATACACATGCAAAACAGTCATGATATGAAGTCACAGATATGTAGAATGATGGATGACTATTTTTTCCCCCTTAAGAAATAAATGCATAATTATTGGTTTACCAATGTTTCTCCATTTTAATTTTTTTCAACCAACAATTAGAATTTGTATTAAAGGCTCTAATTAATTTAATGTATATTGCTTAAGATTGTTTATCTGTTAGGATGTCAAATTATTCACACTGCTTGAACTTTTGACGTGCAACCAAAAGATGCACCGATCCGTGATTTTCACTTCTGATACCGATACAGATACCGATATCCAGAGCACAGTGCAGATCCCAGCAGCAGCAGACAAAACGATGAAAACAGAACCATTTCACCGGCACAGCTCATGGTGGGATGCCAGAGACGGAGCTGATGATGCTCTGCAACACGTCTGTGTCGGGCGGCTCACACACAGACAGTTAAGCTGTCTGTGTGTGAGCACATAAACGTGTTTGATCCGGCAGTCAGATGCGGCTTGGGATGCATCTGCCTTTTGGTTCTGCTGGACTTGCAGCTGTTTAGACCAACATGCCAAATACCAGATCAGCAGCTCTGTGGTTTTCAAGTGGCAAACATTTGAGCTTTCTCACTTAAAAGTAGAAATTTGGCAGAAATAAAGTTTTCACTGAGCCGGCTTTTGATGTAGGCAGGTAAAAAACCGTTCATAGTTCTACACTTTGTTTTGTCCAGAGGGTCTGTAACCTGGGCTACTGAGAAATGCCTGTGCCTGCAAAATACATAATAGCAAGCCTTTAAACGTTTTCCATACTCCTGAAAACACCGAGGATGTTTGGCATCGGAACCGCTTAGTTCAAATATATGAACTTGTGGAACTTGGACAGGAGTGTCCTACATAAAAGTTCTTAAAAGCAAAGTTTGCTATATGTTAAACATTTCCTCAATTTATCAATAGTTTTTAACATTTTTTCCTCACCTTTCTGAGTTTTCTGGAGCCAAGAATATCCCCCATATTCCCTCATCTCCTGAGCTGGGCACACAGCTCATCGTTGCACCTAGTGGTCAGGAAAGTGTAGCGCACCAGTGTTGACCAGAGTCCCAGAATCCCAATTTGCAGTTTTGTCCCAGCTGTTCTCCAACACCCTCCATCCTGCCCACAGGCAGCAGCAGTATCGCGGCGGAGGGTTCATGTAAAATTCATAGCTGACAATGTCAGAAACATGTTGTTTAGCTCAGCCTGATTGACTTATCTGACACTCGATGGGAGAGTCTTAAACAAATATCACTGACGTTTGTCAGTCAGTGGTTTTAGGCCCACCAAGCAGCTCTGTGTCATTTCATAATCCTCCCAGTATCAGCACAGTCACACCAGTGTAAAATATCCACTTAACATGCCGTCCATCACGTTTATCTTCCTTCAGCAAGTGCTCTTTTTCTTCTCCGTCTGTCAGTCTGTCATGGTGGAAGCTGAAATGTTCCTTTAGAGTGTTACTTTTTTCTTCAAAGTCAAAGAAACAGAAAGTCAATGGACAGAAAGGTGAAATTAATCAGCGTCTTTCTTTAGAAAGTTGACCTCTGGTCCACTATACCGTTTAAGCTACCAAAACATAGAAGTCTGCTTTTACTCGTCTCACCTAAACGTGACCCAGTTCCACAACATTTCCACTTTTTGATTTCTATTCCAAGCATCAAAAAACATCCCTGGGCCTTTTTATGAGAACCATCAGCCAAGAGCAGAATGCTGATGCGTGTAAGCGCCATCTCAGGAGCCAAAACTGAAGATCGGCTCGGCATAAAGAAAACACAGAACAGCCTCATCCTTCCTCCCCCTGAAGAGGAGAAAATCTGGCACATCGAGACTTCTGCGACGTCTTTCGCCTCCGGAGGGTGGAGGTGTGTTGTCAAGCCAAACCTGAGAGAGAACGCCGATGATGACAGAGCGAGCGCTTCAGATAATACATGCTTGTCATGTATTTAACAGTTTTTTGACCTCATCCTATTACTGTCTGATGGCTTGTATCTGTTGGCAGATCAGTGCAGAAAATCAGTTAGTCGTTTGAAAGAAAAACAAAAAATCAATTTTGCGATTTGACTTCAGATTCAGAATGACACTTTGTTGACAATTACAGCAAATGAGCTTTTTGTTCGTCTTCCCTGAGGTTACTACAGGAATATTGCCAGCACTCTTCGGCGTGGACATGCGCCTCTTCAGAAGTGGACGACTTATAACATCGGTGAGATGTTCAAAATGTTAGCGCAGAGATGAGAAAAGATAATTAAAGGGTAATATCTTAAGTCTCTGGTTCATGCAGGCTGTGAGAGAGACTGAATTTTATTAGGAGGACAAATGAAGTATAGCAAAGTTTTTATCTTTTTAAGCTTTCAACCACTGTGTGACATGAAACATGTTGGACTTGGAAATATAGAAGGTTTATATTGTTAATCATGGGTAAGAATAAATATTCTCTATTGGGAAGTGTTTCTCAAAGTGGGGGGCCAGAAGCTGACGCTGTTTGGGGGACCATGGCATGGAAACATTTGGTAACTCCTGCTCTAGGAAATACATGCTGTTTCAGTAATGCTAGCAGTACTAAGGAGTAATATTCTTACTAAAGAGACATCAATTGAGTAACCATTTTGTCTATGTTTTAAAGGGGCAGTATTTTTGTAAAACTGACTTATTTGAGCTTTGCTTTATGTTATAACGTTATTCCCTCATCAAAAACGGAGGGTTGATTCGTTCATGTATGTTTGAGAAATCCTTTAATCTCCCATGGCAACCATTCTGGGTTTGCTCTCCACAAAGCTCCTCCAGCTTACAGTTCCCCTCTCTAAGCTGAAGTGAGCTCCTCCGGACTAGCGGCAGCAGGAATTAGTAAACACCTGGTGGGACTGCGCATCTCAGTGCAAACGCTGATAAGGACAATGTTAAATGGGGAAACGTTGCTGTGATGACTTCCTGAAGGTGGAGTGTCAAAACGAGCAGTAGCTTCAAATTTCTTTTAAGTCATATTTGATATAATATATGGCATTTTTATAACAACTGACAGTAACTTAGTTGCCTGATTGTGCTATAAAATGGCACTATGGAAACGACAATAACATAAATCCTCCAGTTTTTTTAAAAGGAAACCTGCTGCTGCTGCTGCTGCTCATTCAGACCCGCACAACCAACCATTCAGAGTTCAAATCAGTGATTTTACTAAGCAAAAGTTACTTTAGCACTTGAGAAGGCTGACTATCTCCACTGATGTGTTGTGTTGTCTTCATGTTGACTGACACTGACGCCACACATAACACTGGAACAGGTCATGCTACTTTGTACAGTCCCTTTTGTTGTCAACAAATGTGTGTTTATTTGTGCGCCCGCTTTTCACGACTGAAAGCATTGGTGGGTAATGGGCCTTAGAGAGCCGATTGTGCCGTCGACTGAATAACACAAGAAAAATGGGGGTGTCTGGGTCTTTGGGAAGTGTGGGTTGTCGTTGTTATTGAGCCTTGCGGAAGACAGAAGTACTTGTTTGGACACGTGGCTCCCAAAGTCACAGCTTTGTCTGAAGGCTTAACACAAAGACGTGTTGGATCTCTGAGTTTATCTTTCAAAGGAAAATCTCAACAAGATATCTTCTCATCTCCGATCTTGGCAGAGAAATTCTCTTGTTCATTCTATGCTTTCTTTACTTGAAAATACAAGTAATTTTTTCTTTTTCTTTTTTTTTTATGACCAGCAACTATTTTGCTGTTATCATTAGCGTTGTTTACAAAAACATTAAAATAAGCGATATAACTGGTGGCAGCTTTTTTGGAGAACTTTGAAATTCATTATTATGTTTTTTTAGGGGATCTAACTCAGCTCCTTCAGACTAGCCAGAAGCAATTAGCAAACACCTGGTGGAACTGCGCATCAGCTGATCTCTTTACAGGAGCTACTTCTCAGCGAGACGCTGGTAAAAACGTTGTTAAAGGTTTAATAGAGGAGCCATGTTGTGACGACTACCTGAAGGCGGAGCTTCAGAAAGAGCTGGAGTTTCTTAAAGAGACAAAGGCCCAGTTTCAATGCTTTAAATTACAAAGTCAAACTTCTGTGAAGTTATATTTTATATATGCAACATTTCTAGAACAACCGAAAGTAACATAGTCGATTGTGCTATAAAATGGCTGAAAAATGCATAATGCTGCTCCTTTAAATGAGATAGCAATTGAAAGCACAGCTACTTTTCAGTCGAAATCTTTGTCTCATTTTGCTTCCTGACAACTAAATCTGAGAAATGTGTAGGTGAATGCAACTTTCCTGAGAATTTCACCAAATTAAAATGCAGCTAATGAAGATTCCAGATGGTTGAATCAATAGAAATAAGATGATAAGAACCAAATTGTATAGAGTGACATGAACAGTATGCAAATGCAATTTGCATTTTTACAAAACTGCATTAATGGATCACTGAACACATTATAGTCATGTTCAATAAATTAGAATATGCGTCCTGTTGAATCTCGTTTGTCAGACTGAAAATATCAAGCATTTAAGTAGGTACTAAACATACTTTTTATCAAGTCCAAATGTCTATTTTTAAAAATAGTGGTTTGTATTGGTCTGACATAATATTCTAATTCAAAATGTCATGATTTCATTGACTGCAAGTTAAAAATCATCATAATTACCATAACTAAACATCTGTCTGTGTGTAACTAATCTATAAATAAATAGACTCTTCAATAATATTCTAAATTACTGAATGGGTTTGGATACATCGCTATGCTAAAAATTGGGCAACTTAAGAATTTCTTGTTTTAAAGTAAGTGATGTACAAAAGTTAAGTACAAGTGAACCAGTTACTTTTTTGTTTTTGGTTGTTTTTTTTTATTTACATCATAATGGGTCCTCTGGGTTTTAATCAAATGTTTTCTAAATTATGATGGTCAGAAGACGCATTATGAATCCATTACTTAAGAATTCAAATTTAGATATGTCCTATGCCAGGACGCCGCCAGGAATCTTGGGCCCCATGACAAAAAAATTAATTGGCCCCCTTGCTGTCCCAATTTCTTGAGTCTATTTGACCAATAAAAAGCGTCACAAATTTTAAAGGATTGCAACTGCCTTACTTTTTTGGTCCAATACTGATATTAGCAGTATTGGACTATTATGTTGCTGTCATAACATGCTTATATTCATAAGCATTTACTGCTTATGAATATAACATGCAACAGTATGCAAATAGGTTGCTTAACTTTTTTTAATTAGTTTTAGCTTCTAAAAAGAGAAAAGTCAGAGAAAACCCTATCACTCCCTGGAAGGAAGCATATATACTGCTAGTGATCCAATATGCATCCGCAACATTTAAATGGAAATTAAATGTTGTAAAATCCACCAAGTATCTTCAAAGAGTTGGTGGATGTTGTTGCTGTGGGCAGGAAGGATCATCTCCAGTGTCAATCATTCTTCTAAAGACAGTGTTGCTGTCATGACATGCTAACACTTAAATATCTCTATTGCAGACACAATATCCCACAATCACAAGTCTTGGATGAAACCATAAGTTGTTGTAATGAACTGGTAAATCAATCTCATCTGCCTCTTCTGCTGCTCCCTTGTAAATATCTCTGGCTGTTTGGTTTGAAAGCCGGGCAGAAAGATGTTGGGTTTGTGGATTTGATTCTTGCCCATTACAAACTATGGAAGACATTTTCTCTGCTCTGCATCCACAAAGCCTTCTTTTCAAGTCTCAGGAGATTTGTGGTTGTAGTACAGCTGGCAGTAGTTAGTTCACTATTTGAGCTTTTGAGATAATGATTAGAGTCTCCCAGTAGGAAAAATAAACCTAAAACAGTATTGCCATGGATACGCATCATACCAACTGCCTAAACTTAAAAGAGAAAGAGCAAAAACTTCCAACTGTATGTCATCCAAAACCAGAGGGGACAACTGTCCTAAGATGCAATGCCTCAACAAAAAATAACCATGAACAAAAGTCTGCAGAAAGAATAAATCAGAGCCACCATAACACTATATAACCATCCCAGTTCCAATATGGGGGGTAGGAAGGTGAGGAGAAGGATGATGGTTGGTTGGTCAGTGTGGTAGAGTTCTCAAACACTCACATCATCGTTCCAAAGATGAAGGAAAACTCTGTGATGTCACAACTAGAGCCATGCTTGTGATGTCATCAGCACTGTATGTTTG
>CAEGAE010096099.1:0-24159 GCA_903067095.1 Girardinus metallicus
ACAACCCAAACCCCCCCCCCCACACCCCCCCCCCACCACCCCCCCCCCCCCCCCCCCACACCCCCCCACACCCACCCCCCCCCCCCCCCCACACACACACACACACACCCAGACGCACGCAAATAAATTTTTTGATGTTTCTCCTTTTTACATCAGAAAACAAGTAGATACTGAAAAAGCTTCATTATTTTAATTCATCTTATATTTTATCACCACACCTGATTTACCTGATCTGCTTTAATATGAGTTTATTTTACTTCTCGTTTCCATAGCTTAGCTTATGTTAGCTTATGTTAGCTTTGCTTAGTTTCCTTAGCTTAGCTTAGCTTAGCTTATGTTAGCTTTGCTTAGTTTCCTTAGCTTAGCTTAGCTTAGCTTATGTCAGCTTTGCTTAGTTTCCTTAGCTTAGCTTAGCTTAGCTTATGTTAGCTTTGCTTAGTTTCCTTAGCTTAGCTTATGTCAGCTTTGCTTAGTTTCCTTAGCTTAGCTTAACCCCGCCAACTTTATCATAATGTAGCTTTTTATTTTTGCCTTTCCTCAGCATTAAACAATCAAACTCTGAATATTAGCTCATGCTAACCTTTTTAGTCGCTGGTGTTAAATTTTTATACAGATATAGTTTTATGATAGCTAAGCTAATGAGCTGCTCTGTAAACCGTGTTTGTTAGCTCTCTGCGTTTCTCTCGTGTCTCTGGTTTTTCCGTTTGGCTCCGTTCAGCAGCAGATGAGGCCCGTTGAGCTGGGAGTGGCCGACGCCCCGGACGTCCAGCGGCGAGGAGGCTGCTGGCAGTCAGGGAGCCGCCGCTGTCGTCCAACAAATCCCCTCTGCCCGGCCCACCGTCATTAGGATCCCAGCGGGGGGGAAGGGCAGGAGGGAGGCGGGCGGGTTTAACATCTGCCCTGCTGAAGCTGACATAGACCACCAGGTAGCCCACCGGCCGGCCGCCTCGTTAGGCCTGGACTGCTGCCAGAACCAGAACCTTTACAGCTGACAGGCCGCCTACCGTCAGACCAATCCGGACCAGAACCAGCGCCAAAAACCACATGACACAATAAATGTGATTAAAAGTTAACGTCAGCTTGAACCACATTCCCATAAAACACTGAAATAAACTGGAACATTTCACATTTTCACTGCTTCTGCATTTTTATTTGCATTATTTATTGCATGAAATTACCAATAATATTGCTTTTATCCTGGTCCTTTTATATAATATTTCCTCAGGTTATTTTACATTTCATCCTTTTTTAAGAAGCATTCTTGCAGACAGAAAAGTTTTTCATTGTAGAAGGAAACTTGTTTGCACATGATGAACAAACGTTGAACTTGAACTAAACCATCTTTATTTTCCATCACTTGGTACAGAATGTTGAACAATGTTTCATTGCTCATTACTGAAGTCATAAACAGATCATGAATTTATGCTGTTTGTAAACAAATAACAATGACTTTAAAGCTAAATGTGCAAAACAGAAAAAATACCAAAAATACAGAGAAGCTGCTGATAGTTTGAAGTTCAACATGTTGATTCTGTTGTGTGCAATAAAATCAACATAACATAAATAAAATACAAAAAGGTGAAAACAACATGGGACTTATAAAAGTACAAACCTTTTTAATTGGTAGCAGTTCTCCTCAGTATGCTAGCTATAGCAGCGTTAGCTTGCAAACTGAGCTAAGAGTAAAAACAAACCCAGTTCTCTAAAACATTCAGTGTAGACAAGAAGCTAGTCTGATATTTATGGCTAATATTGACTGAGTGTCTGTATTTTGGTACAAAGTTAGCTTAGCTTTCCTTGTGTTTCCTTTTTAAGTGACGATAAACTTTGACAGCATTTGCAGCTTGCGGTACTCTTTGTTCTGGAAGCCGTTTTACTAATAAATTCCTTTTGATTCATGTAGATAAATTATAAAACAGACATTTTCTCTCGCTCCCAGACAACCACGGCTCCGTTTCTTCGGATGAGGTCCTCCTCCCATAAGTTACCACAAATTCAAATATTTATGCTGTTTGTATTTGGAGGATTTCCGTCTCGTTGTTTTGGCTGTAATTTATGTTGCATTTTTTAACTTTAAGGTTATTTTCAGGTTTCCTGCCTGATGAACTGAATGTGGCTGCAGAAGGGGGGTAATGCTCCGACCTGCCAGCAGGTGAACTACGGTGGCCTGAGTGGACCGTTTCAATTGGAGGAGAGCCGCTCAGCATCAACCTGGATGGATGGATTGACCCTCCTGTCTGATCTGACCTTCATCGCTCCTCCTCCTCCTGATTAGTGCGTCAGGCTGCTGCTGGGTGAATTAGATGCTAATTGTTGCTAAGTTTAGCCCTCTGATGCGGAAGTGGTGAGCTCATCTTTTTTCAATATCTCTGTAATGAAAAGTTTTCATCACTTCATATTCCAGGTATTCCTCAAATAATGTTACTGATATCATGCAATTCAGATTTTTAATTTAGCTTTTATACGTTTTAAGAAATAGCATGTTTCATATCACTACCCCCTTCTTCCATGAGTGGGTCAGAAATGGAGTTTAATCTTTGTTTCTTACTGTAGTTTTATTATCTTGGATAATCCTTTTTGTGAGCGTTTTCTTGTCTGAAGTGTTTTTCTAAGTGTCTGTAGGGACCAGAGTGACTGAAACTGCTGATAAAGAAGTTCCACAGAAAAGGGTTTCAACCGTTCCTGGACAGTCTCCCCTCGCCCTGAAAACCGTCTTCTTATCTCAGGAAACATGTTTTTGAATATTTGGGCGTTCCTGAACTGAACAAAAGCCGTGTGAAGAAACAGAGGAACATCAGAGGAACAGGAAGACATGAGTAGCCGTGTTTCTGTGTGTTCAGGTGAACATCCATCACTGACTCTTGTCTCTTCCTTTCTGAGTTCAGGTTATTTTACCCGACACTCACCAACTGGGGCTGTCAGGAAAACCTTGTTTTGTGAACCAAACACACTGAGTCCTGAGTGTCGCCCCTCAGTAATGATATTTTACACAGCAAGAACTCTGGCATATAAGAAATATCTTCATTTTTACCTCACAAACGTGTTTGTGTCAACCGTGAGTACAGTGTTATTGTCACAAAGGAACAGATTCAAAGTTAGTCAACACTAGTTATCCAACCAACTAACTAACATTACCGCCTATACTTTATTGTGCTTGTGTATTATGTGTGTGTGTGTGCATGTGTGTGTGTGTGTCTGACACCCTGGATGAGAAAACCAAGAGAGAGAAAATGTGTTGAATGACATCAGAACCTGTTCAAGGTTCTTTAATCATCTCAATAAATAAAATAAAAATTCATAGCTATATAAATAAATGAGCCAGAAAAGGGTAGAGTTCCTTCTCCGGGTCGGGGGGGGGGGGGGGTGTTCTGCCCCAAGTGGAGGAGTTTAAGTGTCTCTGGATCTCGTTCATGAATGAGGGAAGAAGAAAGCAGGAGATCGACAGGCGGATCGGCGCAGCGTCAGCCGTGAAGCGGCGCTGTGCCGCTCCGTCGTGGTGAACAGAGAGCTGAGCCAAAAAGCGAAGCTCTCGATTCACCGGTCGATCTACGTTCCCCCCCCATCTATGGTCCTGAGCTTTGGGTCACGACCGAAAGAACGAGATCCCGGATACAAGAGGCCGAAATGGGTTTCCTCCGCAGGGGGTCTGGACTGAGAGAAGCTCGGTAATCAGGGAGGGACTCAGAGTGGAGCTGCTGCTCCTCCACATCGAGAGGAGCATCAGGAGCCTCCCTGGTGAGGCGTTCAGGTCCCACTGGGAGGAGGGAGACCCAGGACTCGCTGGAGGGATTCTGAGACTCCCTGTTATACTATTGTTGTTTTTCTTTTCCGTTCATCCAGACCGCTTCCCGCGCCCCCCCCCAGGGGCCACGCCCCCCAGTTTGGGAACCTCTGGTAAGTCAGAGGGTTAACTGTCAGGTTTCAGGTTAACTTAAAGGGGAAGTGACTGAATCCGGCTTTACGCACAATTTCTAAAATGTTTTATTCAGAATCTCAGAATCTGAAGAGAAGTTGATGAATCAAACTGTCAGTAATAAAAATGATTCATAAAAACCCGGAGCTGTTCGGTCATTTCTCACATTCCCATCGGGACCAGCTGATGAACGACAGTTTCCTCACCTGTTTGTCTGGTTTTCTTTTTTTTTAGGTTTGAAGTATTTATTTAGCTTCAAACTAAATATTTAGTTTGAAATCATTCATCTTCTAAAGTAAATATTTATCTTGCTTACTAGCTTAGAACTCAGTATGTAGCTTGCTAACTAAATATTTAGTTGGAGCTCAATATTTAACTCAGTATTTAGTTTGAAACTGGCAGTTATAAATGAATAAACGGTGAAAACAGGAACCGGGATCGTCCTGTTAGTTTTGACTGCTGGGCTTTTAGGAGGCTACCTGTCCGCAGGTGAGTCTGACCCTTCGGCTCTTTCTGCGCGCTGATTGGACAAACCGGCACGTGCGTGACTGCGGGAGGCGACACCTGCTGCTGCTCGTGGGAGGAAATCTCTGCAGCTTTGCTCACACCGAACTCACATCCCAGGCGGAAATTCACCCTCTCATCCTGCAGCTTTAGGACCAGAACCTGGACCTGGACCTGGACCTGGACCTGGACCTGGACCTGGACCTGGACCTGGACCTGGACCTGGACCTGGACCTGGTTCTGGTTCGGCACTGAGGTTTTCCCCCGCCTCGCTTCCCGTCCCTGATGTGCCTGGAGGGTCCGGTGCGCTTTACGCACAGCGCGGAGGAGACGCGGCGGGTTCAGGTCTGGATCTGAGTGCTGCTCGGTTTGTCTTCAGTTTAACTTGTTTTAGGAAAATCTTCGCCTCCAGTTCGAGCCGCAGCTCGTTCAACTGAAGATCATCCAGCAGAAATCAGAGAAATTTAAGATGAATTCAGATCCCAACCTGCAAAGTCTGAACGTTCAGTTTTGAACCCAACATTTAAATCAGGCTTTACTTTTACACGTTTATTTATTATTTTATAGATGATCTTTTGTGGAGGAAGTTTGTGCTGTTTTATGACATTATTGTGTAAATTCCGTGTAAATCTTTTCAAAAGCAGTAAAATCTTAAAAACTGATGCTGTTTTAGTCACTTTAGGTTCAGGTTTTATTTAAAATCCTTCAGAATGACAGACGCTGCTGTCCCAGTGCAGGATGGAAGAACCTTCATCAGACTGTGGACAAACAGCCAGCAGCTAATCAGGTTAATATTAGAACGGAAGAGGGAAGGAAGAAAGTAGGAATCAAAGATCAGCAGTAGCCAAACTGCAAGATTTTCCCAGAAAATATCAGAACGTTCTCGACATTTGAGCTTTAAACCAGTTGGTGGGTTCACCACCATGAACCACTGGAGTACTTTGGAACAGATTTTCTTTTCTCAGTGAAATGATGCAGAATGCAGTAAATTTACTGTCACTAAATGTTTATTTATCTCAGCTATTTGCAGCGATTCTGGTCTGGACTGCAGGAAACCTGCTTATAAATGTTTTTATGCGTAACGTGTTCTGCAGGTCTGCATGTCGAGGTTCTGAATGGCTCAATCTGAAGAGCACCACAGCATCATACTGCCATCGCCGAGTCACCTGCTGCACAGAGTCACTTAGATAAAGTAAGTTGTTTCATTTACATAGAGGCTGATCCACTTCTGTAGGGGTTCAGTTAGAGCTCGGTGTTTCTGTAGTTCCTGTCTCCGCCTGCAGGGGTCGGTGTTTCTGTAGTTCCTGTCTCCGCCTGCAGGGGTCGGTGTTTCTGTAGTTCCTGTCTCCGCCTGCAGGGGTCGGTGTTTCTGTAGTTCCTGTCTCCGCCTGCAGGGGTCGGTGTTTCTGTAGTTCCTGTCTCCGCCTGCAGGGGTCGGTGTTTCTGTAGTTCCTGTCTCCGCCTGCAGGGGTCGGTGTTTCTGTAGTTCCTGTCTCTGCCTGCAGGGGTCGGTGTTTCACCTTGAAAACTTCCTGCTGTTTAGGCTGAATGTGTTTGTAAGGAATAAATTAAACTTCTTGGCTCTCTGTGGGGGTTTCTCCTCAAGCTGTTCTTCTTTTCTTTGTCTTTTCTTTGGCAGCGACATTGTTGGTGTTTCCATGGAAACACCAACATGCTCTATGTGGGAACATGAGCATGACCCCGCTGACCTCTGTGACCTTGATGACAGCAGAAACAAGCTGTTGTCTTTGTGGGGTGAGTCAAGCTAACGCTAATGTTCTGGACTTGACCCAGACCTGACCCCGCCCCCCTCTGTAAATCAGCCAATCACAGTGCAGCATGAGCAGATCTTTAATTATTTATCAGATAGATCTGTTCCATTCACTAAAAATTAAAGCTAATTTTCTTCGTGTCTCGTATGTCGGAGTTTGGTTGGTCTGATCCCAGCTGGATTCTCCTGGTTGTAGTTCCTCTTCTGACCACAGGGGGCGTTGCTGTGAAGTCCAGATCAATTTAAATCACTAAAAGGCATCCGCTGAGATCTCATGATTTAAATGTGCTATTCAGATTCTTCATCCTGCCAGCAGGGGGCAGAGTCTCTGTAGTTCTGTAGTTGGATTAAACGTTTTATTATCTTACAGTAATCAGATTTGAATGTTCAGCCAAACCCATCATGGTCGAATTATTAAAATCTGTCGACTTTAGAGGTTTTGTTTGATCATATGAAGGATTGTTTTTGATTATTACATCATTTCCTGTGTGTTTCTGTCAGAATCCAAGCGTGTTTTCACTCCCCCTGCTGGCCTGATGTGGACACAGCAGCTCTCGCCTCACCTCCAGAGGAACAAACAGGTAAACAACACCTGTTTACTGTCAGGCTAACATCAATTATCATTCAGATTTTAGTTCTTATTCACTTTAATACCTGCAGTTAAACCAGAAAAGAGATCATAAATCGTCGTTGTATAAACTCTAAGTGCAGATCATTGAGGATCTGGACCAGTTTTCAGTTTGTTTTTGGCGCTCATGATGCTTTTTGTGCTTCCAGCTGCAGGACGCGCTGCTGCAGAGGGAGGAGGAGCTGGCCAGGCTGCAGGAGGAGAACAACAAACTCAGAGGATTCCTCAGTTCCTCTTTCGTGACGAACCTGCAGGAAAAAGCGAAGGTGGGAGATTGGACTGAACCTGTAGTGATGAAGGATTGACTGAGGTTCGGCTGTCCGGTCTCAATGTGTTCTGCAGATCTGGAGATCACATTAAGTTTTGACCGAGTTTCCTGAGGCTTTTAGTTTTTAGTTAGTTAAGGGTCGGTGTGTTCCCAAAGGAAGAGCTGTGTGTCGGACAGGTCAGCAGTTTACAACTCCAGTCCTGAAACGTTTAGATTGGAACCAGAACTCCATCCTCTGCTCCACCTCCAGCTGCTGTGGTTCTCTTTCTCTCTGCTCTGAGTCAAACCAAGCTGTTCCCCTCCTTGCCTGTGGGGGCGCTGCAACAAGAACCACTGAAGGAAACGACATAAAAACCTCTGAAAACTCAGAGGCAACTTCCTTCTTCACCAAATGGAAACAAAATGGAGGCGTCAGATTTTAGCGGTTGGAGAATTTCTCTTTAGTCTTTGGCTACAGACCAGGAGCCATTTCTCCTGCGAGCGCTAGGCTAGCACGTTAGCTTTGGTTGTATTTACCCAGAATGCCCCGCACTGTAGTCCACTTCCTGCTTTTGGAGCAGTCTCCAGTCCACTTGGCGTTCACATTCAAACCAAACCAGAGTTCAATACAACTGAACCCAGACCGAGATTTGGAGGACCAGAAGTCAGAGGTCAGAGGTTGATTAGCATTCACACTTTATCAACAGAACCAGAGTTTGATTGCCCATAGAAACCTTAGACAGAGATTCCCTTCTTCTGAACCTCCAGAAAAATATAAAGATATTTTGAGCACAGAAGGATGAAGATAAAGCAACACAGAAACAACCACACACACTCACTCTCAAGGACAATTTATATAGACCCGTTAGCCTAGCAGTCATGTTTTAGGACTGAGGGAGGAAGCTGAGAGACATGGATGCTTTCTGAATGTGTCTCATCTGTTCTGCATCACAGAAACTGACAGCAGACAGGAGGAATCTGAAGAGAAACCAGAGCAGCTTCGATCATGAACCCTCTGAGGTCAGAGGTCGTCCGTTCTCCAAGCAGATCACCAAGAGAGTCTGCCGAAACCTGACTGCTGAGTTCTGCTCTGAGTCCTCTGCCGGGTCAGCTGCTCCAGAACCAAGCCTGGATCTCTGGGTGCTGCGAATGTTGGGCCTGAAGGACCAGAACACCATCGATACGTCCAGCGAATCAGAGTCCAGCTTAAGGGATCTGGTGTACGGCGACGCCTTCGGTTCCCCAGTGTCCACACCATCCTCTGTCCACAGCTACCGCCAAACCGCCGCAGGGGACATGGACCACCCGTCCTCTGAAGGCGCCTTTCCTGCCAGGCCAGCACCAACCTGCTCCGGACCTGTCGGAGCCTTGCCAGGCTCTGCACTGACGGAGATCTGCTCCACCAGAGGCGTCCAGCCGCTGGAGTCCAACTGGACTCCAACTGAGCAACTCTGCTTCACCTCCAGGTCATCTTCCTGCTCTGTTCTAAACAAATCTCAGGCGCCCTCTAGTGGCTGCAGCGCTACGTCATCGCAGTCGCTTCACAAACCAACAGATTTGGCTTTCAGCATGTCCCTCAGTCCATCCAGCAGCGTGAAGACACACAGCTTCCCCCAAGGACAGGCCTTCATCAGGAAGGACACGGGGGGCCGGTGGAACTTCACCTGGGTTCCCCGACAGGAACCGTAACTGACCCGAAGGAACCGTATCCGACCCGAAGGAACCGTAACCGACCCGAAGGAACCGTATCCGACCCGAAGGAACCGTATCCGACCCGAAGGAACCGTATCCGACCCGAAGGTTCCCCCTGCAGCAAGAGTTGCCTGCTACATCATAAAGTTACTCAATTAAAACCTAGGTGCAATAATTTGGGTTATTTAGTTTTTACAAGAGTAAAAAAATGGGGATTAATTTTTCAAAGTCTGGTTTCCACCGTGGTAATCACTTTATAAATGTCAATTTTATTAGCTCCAAATATATTTAGAAACTAAATATTTAGCTCTAAACTAAATATTTAGCTCTTAGTTAGATAAACATTAGTTACCTCAGAGTTAGCTAAAAATTAGCTCAGAGTTAAATGTTTAGCTAATGTGTAAATTCAATTCCAGATAAGTGGTAGTAGACTATCAAAATAAAAGTTGTGTCTTAAGAAATTTGGTGTGAACCAAATATAGCTTACTGGCGAAATATTTAGCTTGCAAAATACTTTTTTTTTTCTTGCAACAAGATATTTGGCTTGCTAACTAAATATTTAGTTAACTGTGACATTTATAAACTTATGAATAAAATGGTGAAAATATGATTTTGAAAATTTAACCCCCCATTTTTTATAAGAGCCTAAATAACTGAATTTACTTTTGACAATGTAACTTTACAAAAGGCTCCATACGGTTCTAACTGCTTTCTTCTTTTATAAGTTGATCTGTTCTGGTGACTGAATGTTTAATGTAATTTATATCCTGCTTGGTAAACTTTTATTCTGACTAAGAATCAAAACAAAAATCCAACAAGATCTTGAGATGAGACTTCAGATGCTGAAACGAACTAGAACACAATCCTTCCAGCGTTTTCTGGATTCTCTGCAGACAAGAAATACAAATACCACTGACCAGCCAAACTGTGACCGATGTTTCCAGCCTGCCGTCGGTGAAAAACCAACTTATGACCCATTTAACTCTTAAAATGAACAAAACTGCCTGAAATTTAGTCTTAATGTTGAGATGCTTATTTATTTAACTTTGCTAAACTGCCAGTTTGATAAACCAATGAGCCAAAACATGGTGACACCAGCAGAGTGAGAACAAGGATCCCTGAACGGGTCGGGTCGGGTCGGAAAATCCTGGGCTGGCGTTTTTAGGGGAGCGTTTCCACCGATGCTTTGATTCTCATTGCGTTAACGCCCAACATAAACGCCACACTAGATATGCTAATTAAAGATTTAGTTTGCAAGTCAAATATTTAGCTGGCTACTGAACACTTTAGATTTGGAGCTACATATTTAGTTACCAGGCAAAGTATTTAGCTTGTTAACTAAATACTTAGTTTGCAAGTTAACCAGGAGGCTTGTAAAAGAGACTTTGGTCTCATTAGGTTTTTATCTGATTAAATAAAGGTTAATAAAAAATAATAAGCAAATACTTAGCTCCAAACTAAATATTTAGTTAGCGAGCTAAATGTTAGATGCATGCTGATTTTGTAGCTTGCTAACTAAATATATAGCTTACTATTGATATCTTTAGTTTTAGTTAAATATTTAGTTAGCAAGCAAAATGTGTAGTTTGATAACTAAATATATAGATTGCAAGTTGTATATTTAGCTTTAAGCTAAAGATTTAGTTAGCCAGATAAATATTTAGTTAGCATGCAACAAAATTAACATGGAGCTAAATATTTAGCTCTTTACTGAAAAAAATTAACCAGCAGAATATTTTGGTTGGTGGTCATTAAGTCTTGGCTTGTTGGTGCCAAAAATCAGAGCCTGTCCTAAAAAACAAGCAGCAATTTTACGACTGTAGGAGAAATTAAGATCAGTTAACATTAAAACATGAAACTGCCTCTGGAGCAAAAACTGCTTTCATAAAAAGAACAGAAATAAATTATTTCAAACGTTTGAAAAGAGGCTGAAATCTAAAAAAAAATAACATTTTAGCACATTACAAAAGATTGTCCAGTTTTATCAAACAGATTTATAGCAAGTTTAACTAACATTTCCTACCAATTAAAATCACAATAAATGTTGTATTTGATAATAAAAACAGTTTACAATTTCAGTTTACTTTCTTTTTTTAGAAATGTCGGTGAAATAAATCCAGAATGAATCATTTTCAGGTCTTATTTTTTGCATTAGCTGCTAGAAATGAAACATGTTTGATCCTTATTAACTATTAACTGAGTGAGATAATGAGCCATAAATGCTAACCATGCTAACCACCACAGCCAATGAAATTAGCTCCTGATCTGTGACGTTGCCTTGCTAATATGCTTGAAACTCTGTATGTCAGATTATCTGTACTGTTTTTAAACATGACTTTTGATTTAACTGAACAAATAAAATGTGTTTTGGGATGAAACGTGTTTGTTGTCGACCCAAAGAGACGATTCAGAACGTGAAGCTGTGGGATCACAACTGATCCATTCATTTGTTGCTTCAAGGCAAATTAAAAGCAGATTTCATGTGTTAGCTTCCCTCAGAACAGAAATACAAACACTTTTCTCACTTTGTTCTCCTACTACTCTCCAGTTTCGTTATTTTCTGGCTTTTGAACAGTTAACTTCACGAAGAACTGGAGACCGGATCAGGAGTTCTGGATCAGGATTTGAAACAAAAGTATCAGATTTTTAAAATCCGCTGAGGCTTAAATTAAAACTCCAGGATGAAAAATGTCATCATGAAAGTTGATTATTTTGTGGTTTGGATCCGTTGGATCAGAACACCGGAGCGTCTCTCCGGCTTTAGCTCAGTTACCAGTGAAACCAGTCTGACCAGTCTCCTCCTGGGAACAAAGCCCCTGCGGCTCCCCGGGGACCGACTCTTATGATGGCGGGTTTCACTTTCTCCCAGGGGTTCTCAACACAGGGTCCTGGTCCCCTGAGAGGCTGTGGGGGCCGAGGGAGAGTCGGAGTCGGGCCGGCGGAGCGATGGGCCTCTAATGACAAGGTGGGAGCCGCAGATGTCCGACAGCTTGGAGGCCGGATCAGGTCCGGAGGCGCCGCCGCCCTGGAACCTGCCAGGAGGGCCGGTCCGGGTCGGAGAGCGGTGATTAAAGAGGCCGGTCGGCTGAAACCCGACCTGGCCGGCCGGCCGGGGGAACGGCCTCTCCACCGAGTTCCCGCCGAACCCGACAGCTCGGCTGCTAATGAGCCGCCTGCTCAGCCGGTCCGACCCGCTCAGCCGGTCCGACCCGCTGCGGCGCCACATCCAGCTCTGATCACCGATCACAGTAAATGTTCTGGTGTGCATCCATGTTATTCGCACATTTATAAATGTAAGAGTTTTAAACTAATTATTCAACAAACAAGCTAAATATTTAGCTTCAAAGTAAAAGTTTAATTAGCAAGCTAAATATTGTTAGCCACTTAAATATTTACTTTCAAACTAAAGGCTCAACTAGCAAGTGAAATATATAGTTTGAAGCTAAGTATTTGTCTCAAAGCAAAATATTTAGATAATATGCAAATTAATTTACCGATAACTAGAAGTGGACTACCAAAATAAAAGCTGGGTCTTCATGTTGCCTTTTTATCATAGTTTATTTTTACTTAAACATATTTTCAGTTTAAAACAAAGGAAGAAGGAATCAAGCTCATCTGCAGGAGTTTATGTAGAAGTTATAAACACACAGCTTTTATTTTGATAGTCTGTTTTTGCTTATTGGCAAGCGAACTTATGCATTAGCTAAGTATTTAGCTTTAGCATCATCTGACATGTCTTAGTCATTTTTGAATAGCAGATCTTTGATAGGACCCAACAGATCTCAGCAGAACGTTGATTTTTCTCTGGTTTTCTCTGATTTTTCTCTATTTTTTGAACTTTATTGATCTCTGACTCTGATCACCTGATTGATGAATCTGTAGCATCAGGAATGCAGAACGGAGATGCAGACATGGTTACAAATTGACCAAGCAAACGCTGTGTCTTCACGCTAATTACTTCTAGCTAATGGGTCATGTATAAGTGAGTGGATGCTGCTGACCTCTGACCTTTGGATGGAGTGATCAGCGAGGGAGAAAACCTGATGAGGAATGAGGGGATTCCTGCTGCAGAGGCCAGATGAGGAGCATTCAGAGGACTTTGGGGACTCGCTGGAAAACTCAAAATAAAAGACCAAAATTAATGAATGATCAGAGATTGGCTTTGAATAAAACTTAGCACAGCATTTTCTGATTCTCCAGGTTGGATCGATTAATAATAACCACTTAGAGGTCTCCAGAAGAAGCTGGATGCCATTTAGCTCTTTGACTGATGAGGAGCAAAGTTTCCAATACGGAGATGCAGAAAAATCATTTCTAAACTGGTTAAAAACCTTCACAGCTGCAGACTTAATGCACTTTAATTATCAGTCTGTTAGCATTTTTAACAGACCAGAATCTAAATGAAAGTGCCAACATTAGTCTGCTGGAGGTTTTAGATCTAAACCTCGGTCTGATTTAGTGTATTTTCAGGTCATTTCCAGGTCAGGGTGAATCTCTGGCTGAAGTGGACCGGTTCCAGTCTCCTGGTGTTTGACATTTCTAAGATATAAACTAAATTATCTAGTTGTTTCATTTTGAGTAGCAGACCTTTGTGAGCTTTTATTCTGGATCCAGAGTCCCAAAAACATAAACCATAATCTGCCCCCAGGTTCTAGTCTCGGCCTTTTAATGTTTTCAGATTAAAAAAAATTCATTTTTATGCAGATGACAAATAAATGTAACATTATAACCTGCAGATCTTAACTCACCTCAGTGTTTCACAGTGTCTGATGATGAAAAGTTTCTAGAACTGATTAAGAATTCATTCCCACCAGTCCTGTTCAGTCGATCTAATCCAACTCCAGTCTTCTTATTTTGTTCGGTTTAGTTTTGTTTGTTAACCAAACTTTGATCTGCCTCCAAACCTCGGTCTGGGTTCGATTGAAGTGAACTCTAGTTCAGTTTGTATGCAAATGCGAACACTAAGCGGACCAGAGACCGCTCCAAAAGCAGGAGGTGGACTAGAGTGCAAGGCATTCTGGGTAAAAACAACCAAAGCTAACGTGGTATCTAACATGCTAGCCTAGCACTAGCAGCAGAAATGGCACCTGGTCTTTAGCCAAAGACTAAAGAGAAATCCTCCAAACGCTAAAATCTGATGCCTCCATCTTGTTTCCATCTGGTGAAGAAGGAAGTTGCTCTCAGTGTCTTCAGAGGTTCTTGTATTGTTTCCTTCAGTGGTTCTTGGTGCAGCGCCCCCACAGGCCAGGAGGGGAACAGGTTGGTTTGACTCAGAGCAGCTGGAGGTGGAGCAGATGTTCTGGTTCCTATAGGACAGGTGGAAACAGTAAAGAAGGGGAAACCTTGAGTCTAACATCCCTCTGAATGTTACTTTGGCCATTAGCCTCTACCTGAACCCTAACAAGGTTTTCTTCTTTGTGAAAGCTGACAAGGTCAGCAAGAGACATCAGAACCAGAGTGTCCCTGTCTATCGTCAAATAACCCAGAGAACGCCTCCTGCCCTCTCTAATGCCTGCTCTCTATCTGCAGTGAAACATATTGAAATGAATTAAATGTCTGGAACAAGCAGCAGATTTCTACTCCTTCTACATCAGCATCCAAACAGATGTAGAAGGAGGTCTTTCTATGTAGGATCAGAACCAGCAGAAAGGACTGTGAGGTCCAGGAAATCCCATAAATCATTCTGCCTGTGGTGCAGTTTAATGGTTAATGAGTCTTAATGGGAACCTGTGTGATGATGAATAACTGCACACTAACTGCTGTTCAACACGTAACCCTGCCCAGCCAGTAAAGACTCATGCTTCTTCACACATTACAATAACCAAAAAAGCTAACTAATGTCTTTACTTCAAACGTTTATGTTGTTTAAAACTTAAAACTAGTTTCTATGCAAACTACTAAAGGGTTTTCCACATTATGTGGTTACGTGGTTTCATTATGCAGTCATTTCTAAAAGTAAAAGTTTATTATACATCACGTTTTCACAGACAGTGGTTGCAAAGTGCTCAACCAGAAATCCAACAAAATAGACAAAAAACAAACACAATACAAACAACAAACAAAATATTTGGTTTGGAGCTAAATACTTTGCTAGAAAGCTAAATATTTACCTACGACTAAATATTTAATTACAAACAAAATATTTAGTTAACCAGCTAAATCTGGATTCATAAAATAGTCTCGTCTATGTCACAAAACTTTCTATGATTTCTGTTTATAAATATGATTGTTTTGCGCAAAATGTCTTGAGACAAACTTTTTTGTGAATTACTGCTTTATGGTTTGTTCAGTGACATTTAAACAAAGATGTTATGAAGAACATATTTATGGGGATACTTCGGTACCCATAAACATGGAGGGCCCCATAAAGCAGGTGACTTCACTGGTCCCCACGAACACAGGAAAGAAAACATACTTACACACACAGAAATGATGGATGGTGCAATAAAATGAAACTTTGTTTTTACTCCAAAGAGCCGTGGCGTTTCCCTCAGCATCATGTTGACCTCGTGGTTTTTCCTGCTTCCAGTCAGCATTTCACAGGTATTGAAATGCTGACTGGATTTAATTTGCATATAAAGTACATCATCCTCTTTCTGTTAAATATTGTTTCTGAGGCAGGATTAATGACTTCACCTCCAAAAAGACATTTCCCTATTAATTTATGAGACATAATTTATGTGCTTAGACTTCTTCTTTGTCTAGTCTGTAGTCTGTTTTAAAAGTATTTTATCTGTTGTATGTCTTACTTAATTATTTTAAATATTTTAAACCACAAGTTAGGGAACTTTTAATGTCGTAAAAGACAGAAGATGCTCAAACGATTAAAGAAATAAGCCGTTACTTCGATTTTATTCATTTTGGAGCCGATTATATTTCGTGAAACTGTCCTTTAAAACTCAAATTGTCATGCAGGGATATTAAAGTGTTTGCTGAAATGAAGGGAATGAAAAATAAAAGGATTAGTGTAAGATTTCAGTTTCTAAACAGAAATCTGAACCAGCAGAGAGGAAATACTGCGGTTTCAGTATAACGGTGTGTGATTAACAGATTCATTCAGAGTAAAAACTGTAAGTGAAGATAATTGAAGAAACTGATGAAGTCACTCACTGAGGCTTAGATTGGACCACACACAACAGAAATAACTCAAACTGGAAGGAAATCACATTTAAAATGGCAGATTTTCAGCTCCCATTCTGGTTCAGTCATTTATGAAACTTGGGAAAAGATTTTTTTTTTTTATGAAAATCATAAATCCACTTCTTAAATATCCAGATTTACCGTAATCTTTTTTTCTATTTTCAATTAAATTTTCTTAATTTTTGACATCCATTCCTCTAACATTATTAAATGACCTGACATTGTTGTTTGGACTGGTACTGGAGTCAGGTTTAATGTGGGAAACGGCTATTATTCAGTTTAATTTACTTTATTTGGTTAATAAGTTGTGAATTTGGGGAGTTTGTCTAATTTTTAAAGAGGTCTGCAGTGTTTTTATCATGGATGTAATATTCTGTATCCCTGTTTACAGCAGAGGTTAGCTTGGCTCACAGGTGGGTAATTAATGGGGAAGGAAATGCTTTCCCAGCTCAGCAGAACACGAGGTCGGAGTTTCTACTCCATCCCTGTCAGGAAATCCTTCTCTCTCTCGTTTGGAGGCTGGGAGGAGATGAACTGAGATTTATTTTAAAGGCTTTAAAGGTTTTGGGCCGTTGATCAGCTGATGCAGAAGCCTCAACATGTTTCAGATCTAACTGTGATGTGATGCTTAAAGACCTGATTTTATCTGTAAAATTACATTCTCTGTGATTTTACTTTCCTGCAACAAGATGTTCAGCATTTTTCACGTTTTATTATCTCATATTTATCCTGATTAAGACATTTCTGCTTCATTTGACCTGAAACTACACAAGAGGAAGATTTGTTTTGCAAGTCAAACTTTGCATAAAGTAAAAACTCCAGAGTTGAGTGTCATATTTAAAACCAGGCAGGATAATAAATGACGTTGAAGCAGGTAGATGTGCAGGATGTCAACATGTTTCCTGCTTCATTTTCCCACCAAAAGGCAGGATTTCAATACAAAACCATAGATAGTATCAAGTGTTTCATATTCCAGGTTATTCAAAGATTTGTTCCCATCAAAAAACATTTATATTCTCAGAGGAATGGATGAAAAACCAACAGCGCCCCCTGCAGATGGCAGCATTAACAGCAGCTTTAGATAAACCACATGTTAAGGATTTACAGTTGCTGCTGCTAATTTAATGACTTTATTCAAGAGTAAATAAAAACAAGAGTGGAAACATAATTCTTCTTTAAGTTTATTTGAATATTTTTCATGCAGGCTGAAAAAAAGGAGCAGATTGCATGAAGTTCAGCCTCAGAAGGAATCTGATGTCTTCATGTGTTATCAGGACTTTGAGCTGATCTGAACTCAGCTGCTGACGTGTGGAGCTAAATATGGAGCTAAATTACGGCCACAAAGTTTGTTCAAAAAATGCGTTTTGAAATTGAAAACAACCTTTCAATATTCCAATGAAGAACTGTTTTACACTTTTCCAGGGTCAAAATGATTTTTCAGTTTCAAAATGTTTTTCAGCTGTAAAATTATTTCTCAGTAAATTTTTTCCAATTCAAATTTTTTAATGGAATCATAAAACTTTTCAGTTTAAAAACTTTTATCGGTTTCGAAAATATCTAGCAGTTTCAACACCAAGTTTCAAAGCTTTCCCTGCCTCATCTTCTTCTGTTTTGAGATTAAATTTAATATCCGTTTTCAGTTTTATTTTTTCAAAATTATCTTTCAGTTTAAAACTTTTTTTCAGTTTTTAAATTATTTTTCAGATTCCAATAATTACGTTTGAACACACCGTATGGACACTAATTTAGCTCTGTATGGGACAGAAACGTGTTCATGTGCAGATTCCTGCAGCTGCTGACATCATGAAAAGAAAGTCAGCTTCCAGAAAACGCTCGGTTAAATCCATGCAGGCGTGAATCTGCTTTAGATGGGCATCTGAAATGTTTACGAAAAACAGAGACTTTACTAATAAAGTCAGAATGTTTAAATCACTAAACAGTTTCTACGACTTTCTCCTTTTGCCTCCATAATATTACTAAAATTAAGAATATTTTGTCCCAGAGTGACGCAACGAATTTGTTTCTTCAAGGCTGGAATGCAGTAAATATTTACTATCAGGAAGCAGAAAGAACTCAGTAAAACGTCTTCAGCAGATCTAAAATGTTGCAGCAACAGTTTCTGATTCCGGCTTTAAATCCAGAGCAGTGTTATAGGGCTAAATAGTTAACATGTTCAGCGATTCAAAGAACGAGTCACATCATAGAAATGAACGGCTAGGCGGGGTTTCCTGTTGGCGCCGTCTCACGCATTAGCTCCTCCCCCTTTTCACCTGACCGATTTTCCTCCGAAGTCCTGGAAGTATCCACTTCCTGCTGACGGCCGGAGAGGGCGAGGTCAGAGGAGGAGGCGGGGTCATGGATTTCATGGGCGTGGCTTGGTGAGGGGGCGTGGCTGTGTGCTTTGTGGGCGGGGTCAGGGATGATGGAGTCTGTTTCTGAGACGGCGTCGGTCCCGTTATGCAGCTGCTGCTGCATCTGGGTCTCCACTCTCATCTCCACCCGCCTGTCCTCTACCTGGCCCATGAACCCGGCGCACCCAGAGCACCTCCTGCTGTGCTGCAGCCCCTCCTCCCTCCTGACGCAGCCCCGCCCTCTGGACGGAGTCTTTCTGTGATTGGCTGAAGCCCTGCGGTCCGTGTGGCTCCGCCCGGCCCGGTCCCTGCGGTTCTGGTTCCGGATGCGTTGAGCTCTCTGCAGAGCCAGCGCTGCCAGGTCTGAGTGCGACGACGTGCTGTCGATGAGCCGCCGGCCCAGAGCGAGCGGCCGGACCGGCAGCGCCAGCCGCAGCCGCAGCCAGAACCGGGAGCGCCGCGGTTCGGACCGGCGCCCCCGCCAGGTGGCGGTGCAGATGGCGGCGTGGCGGAGCTGGGCCGCCTCCGCGCAGGGCAGCTTGCTGACAGAGCGGAGGACCACGGCCAGGATGGAGGCCCGCTGGCCGCGCTGCAGGTACAGACCCAAACGGCACTCCAGCAGGCTGAAGCTCTTCTCCGCCAGGAAGTCGGGACTGAGGACGAAGAGGAGGCGCCGGCTGCGCCGCATGGCCTGCAGGACGGACTCGGACAGATCTGAGACAGAGGAGAAGCGACTCAAACATGGGCAGCTTCACACCAGAAACCACGTTTCTTCAGAGGACTGAACGGTTCCACCTTTAAGTTCTGTTCAGTGGGATCTGCAGGCCTGTGAGCTGCTGGTCCTTAAAGGGGTAAATCAAGTAAAATTTACTTTTCTGATCTTTGCATCATGTTTTCATGTTTTTCCTCATCAAAAGCAAAACTGCAGTGTTGATTCTTTCATGCATGTTTGAGAAATCCTTTAATCTCCGTGGCAACCATTCAGCTGCACAGTGCCTGGGTGGAACTAGCCCCGCCTTTGGGGCGCAGCTCCTCCCCCACTCAGCTCCTTCAGACTAGCCAGCAGCAATTAGCAAACACCCGATGAGCTCGTTATAGGAGCTGCTTCTCAGAGCAATGCTGATAAAAACGTTAAAGGGTTAATAGAGGAGCCATGTTGGGACGACTTCCTGGAGGCGGAGCTTCAGAAGGAGAGTTTTTAAAGAAACAGAGGCTCAATTTCAAGGCTTTAGCTCAGGAAATCAAATTTCTTCTAATTCGTATTTGATATATGCAGCATTTTTCTAAGAACTGAAGATAACATAGTTACTTGATTATGATATAAAATGAAACTATGTGGCATAAAAATTGACTGATTTTGTTTGTTTGGTATGGAAGCGAAAGGTTTTTGAAGGAACTCATTTCCTAAGCCTTAATAATCATAAATTAAGGTCAATCTAGATTAAAGTTTACTTTTGTCCTTTTTATCTTGAGGTGGAGGATAAAACATTTTAATGGGGAAACATTTCCTCCAACAACTAAAAGCAAATATGAGAAATGTTTTTTTTTTTGGATTTTCTTTAAGCTCTGAAGGACGAGTGAAAACAAATCTGCCATTTTTACTTGCTTTTATCCAGCACACTGGAACAGAAAAATCACTTTGACTTTCTCTTCTTACTTCCAAGATCCGTTTATGAAGGTGAAGTGAAATGAACGGCAGAAAATCTGTCGTGTTTTTGAACAGCAAACATTAATGAGAAAAAGTGAAATGATGGATGAAAGCAGAAATAAATGTAAATATTATTTAATTAATCAAAAAGAAAATATATGAAACACAGATGCAGCAAAGCATGACAAAGTGCAGAATGCGTTAAAATATTAAATACTGACCCATGAAATGTTAAACAGCATCGGCTTTTTTCAACCAGAATAATATATTTCAACTGATTACACTGTAGGTAGACTTTTGTTAAAACAAAAAGAAATTAAATAATGTGCAGAAATGACAGTATTTTTAAAGCCTCAGTGGAATAAAATGTCCTCATTCCATCCGCCTCTATGCAGACGACACAATCCTTCATCTCCATGTTGGTTCCTCTTCAAAATGATCCAATCAAATGTCTTTGATGAAACATGCAGTTCATCTACTGACCACCAGGTGGAGCAAAAACAAAACTAAACTAATTTATCCAAAAGATGAGAAAAACTTTGGTCTCTACATGGAGAACGTTCACTGATCTTTATCCAACCCCTTTCTGACAAAACTGTAAATCCACTTTTAGAAACTAAATGTGACTTTTTGGCAAATGTTCGAAAAATATGGTTTCGTTCAACATTCATCATCGTCAAAACATTCTGAGTGAAAACAGGTAAAAAAAACAAAAACATTTTATCACAAAGAAAAAGTTCAAGATAGAAAATGAGAAGGTGAAAATGATTTATGACACTGGAACAGCAAACAGAAGAAAACCAGAACATTTGCTCCAGAACATCAGAATAAAAACCAAATATTCAGCTTCAAACGAAACCAGGCGTTTAGTTTGAAGCTGAATATTAGTAACTAAATATGTGTAGCTTTAGTTGAGCTAAGTGTTGCTAATTAAATGTTTGTTTGAATCTGTGACATTTATAAATGAAGGAACAACAAGGTGAAATGAAAATATGACTTTAGAAATTAATCTCCATTTTTCTCCCTTATGTCAAACTAAATATCCCAAATTATCGATGCTAACTTTAAAAATGGCGCCTGTGTGTGTCTGACCCGGTTTGGACCCGACTCGTGGCTCGGGTCACCGTCACGTTCAGCAGAAAACGGTTGACCTTTGACCCTCTCAGGATGAATCCAATTTTCTGTCCCCACGGCGCCGCCGTTAGCGCATCCTGATTGGTTCTCTCCTCCAGGACCAGCCAATCAGCTGGTACCAGAGCAGAACCCCCTGACGGTCTGACTGGTCTGACTGGTTTGTGCTCCTCCGGTTCGTTTGGAGCCTCCGGGTCAGGCTGCAGAGTTCGGGACGTTGTGAGGCGTTTTGCTGGTGTTGCTGATGAGGCCGGTCTGGGAGTTGGTGCTGTTCTGGCTGATGAGCCTCATCAGCGCCGCCTCCTTGCTGCGCCCCTCCCTCTCCTCCCTGCCGGCTCTCCTCACAGGAAGCTCCACCCTCAGCTGCTTCCAGAAGCGGGACGTCAGCTCCTTGGACTTGTCCCCCTTCCAGCGGACCAGCGCCAGCGCCACGCGGGCCCGCCGCAGCTCCCGGACCAGGTTCTGCCTCTGGACGGGCCGGTACTGGACCAGGATGACCCGCAGGTGGCCGCCCAGCGCCATGCTGTCGATGCCGGCCTTCAGCTCCAGCAGCGCCTGGGAGCCCTGCGAGGCGTAGCCGGGGCTGACCACCACCAGGAGGCGCCGGCTGCGAGCCACAAAGCTCAGCGTCTCGTCTGTGATGGCTGCAACGGAAGATGGAGGGATGAAGGGGTGAAGGGGTGATGAATGAGTGACGGGTGGAGGTTAGAGGAACTCACTCCCTCCGGGCAGACTGTCCCGGTCGAAGATGCAGACGGAGTAGCCGAGCTCGTTCTCCAGGACGCCGCGCAGCGTGGACAGGACGAACTGCTCCTCCTCGCTGTTCCGAGCGTACGAGATGTAGACGTCAAACTCCTTATCGTCTGAAACACCAGCAGGGGAAAATATCTGCAAACGTTCATCAGCAGGAAGTGGTTTTATCTGATCTGAGGTCAGTGTTCCTCGGAGCGCTGGGTTATTTCCTCAGACCCGTCAGAACTTTCACACGGTTTTCACTGAGACGGCTCAAACAAAGTACACCCTCCCTCTAAGCTGCGGCTTTACGTTCTCAGCTCACGACCAAACGGTTTTACTTCAGGCTCCTCTGTGACTAAACTCATGCTGCCATTTGGTTTTAGAGAGAGGAGGCTTTCTCCTTCAACCTTCCAAATAACACAAACTGGTTGAGTATTTTTCTACTTTTCAGGTCAGAAAATGAAAGTTAAAAAAAACAAAAACGACACCAAGATTACCGAACCTAAAAAAACTTCAGCTAGGATTAACAGCAGGGATTTAAGCTAAGCAAAGTGAGCTAAGCTAATCCTGAGGGGATAGGTTACTGCTACTAAGGCTAGCAATGCTATGGCTAGCAGTGCTAAGGCAAGCTAAGCTAAACTAGGACAAGCCAAGTCAAGGTAAAATAAGCTAACCTCATCTAAACTAAACCAAAGACAAAATAAATAAATCCAAGATAACTTTTACACGCTAAACTAATGTTGATCATGCTAAACCAGTATTAGCCAAAGTAACCAACTTTAATATAGGCCAAGTTAAAGTAGGGTGAGCTATGCTAAGCAGAGGAAAGCTGAAATCTCAGGCAAAATAACCTAACTAAGCTAAGTCAAGGTAAAGTATGCCAAGCTAACACAGGCTAACCTAAATGAAGGTAAGGTAAAATGTTAAAGATAAAGTAACCTAAAGCAAAATAAGATCAATCAAGTAAAAGTAAGTGAAACTACCTTTAGCTAAATATGATAATTCAAGGAAAGCTAAGCTAAACCAACTCAGCAGCACAAGGCAACTAATACAGGCTACGCTAAACTACTGTGAGATGAGATCATTCAGCATAAAATGAGCAAAGATAAAATCAGATAAATGAAGATAATTTTGAACTTATGAGGTAAATTACACAAAGCTAAACTCAGCTAGGCGGCTAGGCTAAAGAACATTTTGTTGCGATTTGCTGCTTGGTCAGGAACATCCAAGTGAAATTAAGTTTTATTAAACTTCACATTAAAAATGATATGAAACAACTGAAATAACTGGTTAGGATTTATTAGAATCTGTTGTGGAGAAATTATGATGCGTCAAACAAACAAGTTGTAGCTTACAGCTAAAAACCGTAACCTACAAGTTTCTACCAATAATTAAAATAAATGATTTTTCACTTCAAAGAGCAGGATTAATATAAATTCATCCGTTAAAGTAAGGCTGATGATCAGGGTTTTATCTCCAGCGGTGTGCGGTTTCCAAATGTGTTTTTTTCACAGAAAACAGATCATTTTCTTTCTCTACTAATGTTGAGATCTTGTCTCAACATGTTCTGTGAAACCGGCTTCGCCTGAAAGAAGGCAGAAAATCCCCCATGACATCGGATCTATCTGACATTTTAGGTGACGTTGGTGCAGCTGCTGTTTATTTCTCGGTTCTTAAAGATCTGCAGAGTTTGGACCCGAGTGGCAGGAAGATGTTTACAGCTTTCACTTTGTAGATTTAACTGGCAGCAGAGCAGGTGGCGCTCAGATTTAAAAGCTTTGCTATAAAACAAGTCTGGGTGTTTGACGGTGTCGCTCCGTATTTATGAACGGTTTAATACACTAAAAGCTCAGAGCGCAGTCAGGAAAATGAACTGTGGAAAGATGGCGGTGCTGCAGACCCTCTGAAAGGCGGCGAGTCGGACGCCGCGCGGCTCAGCCGCCTGTAAAAACGGTCCTGTACTAGGATTTAGCTTTAAGCCAAACTGAAGCGCCCCGTATCCTGGAGGTGCTGAGTTGGGGAGCCTACCTGTGTGCCGCTCGTCGGTGCCGAACCAGGAGCGGTACAAGAGCAGCAGCTCCAGCCAGAAGACGTGATAAACCACGAAGAGCAGCAGCATGAGCACCAGCGTGACGCCGAGGCCACAGCCCAGCTCCACGGAGGGCAGCGACACTGGAAACACAACAGCTGCAGGTTAGCACAACGTCCGCAGGTTAGCACAACGTCCGCAGGTTAGCACAACGTCCGCAGGTTAGCACAACGTCCGCAGGTTAGCACAACGTCGGCAGGTTAGCACAACGTCGGCAGGTTAGCACAACGTCAGCAGGTTAGCACAACGTCCGCAGGTTAGCACAACGTCCGCAGGTTAGCACAACGTCCGCAGGTTAGCACAACGTCCG
>CAEGAE010096103.1:0-11657 GCA_903067095.1 Girardinus metallicus
TACATTTGAAACGTAATCAATTACGAATTTAACAGTGGCACTTGACATAATGTAATGCTTTTGATTGTTTCAATGTTGCATGACTCTGTGTTTTTGTGTTTATGATGTAAAGCACTTTGAAATGCCTTGCTGCTGAAATGTGCTATACAAATAAAATTTGATTTGATTTGGTTTTAAATATGAGTAAGTGAATCCAAATGAAGAACTCAATACTCTTATTATGTTGTGAATAAATCAGAAAGTTGGCAAATCTGCCAGTTTCCCTTTCATTCACCGCATGCGGAGGTGAGTGAATCCACTCACCCCATAATGTTATTGGGTCATTGCTGCAATAGTTGACTCACAGTGGCATTGATTCTATCAAGGTGTTGCACATTTGACATATGGTACTTATCTGTCAACTTTTTTGACGCTTTTAAAAATTCCTGCTTAGGTCCAGTTTGATGGGAGAAGTAAAAATGTTGCCAAAAACACGAGTAGAACATTCATTGAATGTGCACAAACGGCAACAAAATGTCTGACACAATTACACACAAGCAGCTATGTCTTCCGGCAGGTTAATCAAGCCAGTGGCAATGATTGAGTCACACCTCCTTTAGCTGGAAGCCAGTGACATGGCTGTGTTTGCCAGTTATGTGGGCTAATATAAGCTCCCAACCCCCAATTCTGATTAAACAGCCGCAGAATAACACCTTTACTAAGCACCACACCCCCATACTGCATCAGGCTATCACTGTGGTAATTATAGCATGCTTTTACAATTTTCAAATCTTTGCTGTCTAATTTCTTACTACCCATAGCCAATACGTAATTTTGGCTCTACGATGTAATTGTTTAGAAAAAGATACAAAGAAAGAAAAAATCAAGCAAGTGACCGACACTTTTTCTCAGGCTGTAATATGGTATCACTGTATGAAATAAAAGGCAACTGAGGAAGTATTGGAGTCCTCTTTGCCCTGCAGTGATACCAAAGACACTTAAACATGGCATTCGTCTTTTTCTGATACCTCCCTGCCTTGTGCTTCTGCAGCAGAGGTCGCTGACCCAGCCTCAGTCCTGTCTTTTTACTGCTCTTCACTCCCTTCACCTCTTCTCTTTTGCTGTGAAATAGTGTCGAGGAAATAAAGAGCAAACACAAGTGTGCTGGTGTCACTCAAGCTTCCTGGAACGGCAAGTTCAAATTTCTCCGCTGCAAAATAAAATAAAAATACTGCACAGCAAAAAATAAAGGGACAAAAATTCAATCTACTGAAAAACTCTCTGGAGATAATATCATTGCTCAAGCCGGCTACTGATCTTTTTGAGATAAACTAGTGTTGCACAATTGACAGGCTGGTGGTAGGAAACGCTAAGGCAGTGATTCATTAGAAAACATGCGCTTCTACCAGCAATGCTTGGCATCAGCGGACACAGCCAGTTACTAGGAGGCCAAGGCTGGCAGTTCAGGATGCAAGCCATCATTTGCATTCCTGGAAGAAAATGTGTGCATTAACAAACAATAATACTGATAGTGGTAGAGTAGAGAGAGAGTGGACTGACTCGCCAGTTCACATCTTTACAAATACATTTAGCTAGTGTTTGAAAAAATAGGGAATTTCCAATTAACCCTACTTTTATTCATGTGAAGATGAAGTGTCCAAGTTATTTTATTATCTTAAATTTAAAACTATTTTACTCCTGATAATTATTGTAATATCTGATTTGAGTTACTATACAGTGCATTATTCCAAATTGTATTTTATTTTTTTTTATCAATTTCCTCAAAATTAGTATGCGAGTATAGACTTTTGAGGAAAGAGATTAATTCAATGTAATTTGGAAGAAGGCTTGCAACATAAAAAAATGTGGAAGTGAAGTGCTGTCAGTACTTTCTGGATGCACTAATACTAAGACTGGGTGTATGGGTCTAAATATATTTTATAGTAGCAGTGCGCTACACCATAAGAAAACACTTCAACCTCGTACAGCTCTGCTACGACAGACTCTGTTAAATTTGGTTTAAATGTTGAGAGTAAGAATATAGTAACTGATACATGGAAGTAAATAGTTTTTTATTTTTTTATTTTAGTGAAGATAAAAAAAGAAAAAAGATATAGGAAGATTATTACTCCATCTTCCTATATCCGCCCCTCACAAAACTGATCCTCTTCAGTGACGAGATGAAAAACCCACAAAATAGTTGTGAACATGATTGGCAGCTGCAATAATTCAACCAGGGAAATTTATCAGTGCTTTACATTGCCTTTGTGTGTATGTTTGTGCATATGAGAGACAGGTGCCAGCAACATGAAGCTCAGATTAAAACCTAGCACATTGATTCTGACAGAACCAGTCAAATTAGGACTCAAACACTGACTGTGTAGAAATGACAAGCTGTCAGTATTATGCATATGATTGAAAAATAACAGCTATTCAGCTCAGACCGTGGACCCAAAGAATCACTGTTTTCTGTTTGTGTTTTTGTACACTTTTGCTACTATACATCTATTGTTAATTTCACTCCCTGCTCTATCTACAGACAAGGCAGTGATTTACCTGTTTTGCCATCCTCCTCATTCAATTTTAGCTAAAAACCAGACAATTAAATGTAATGAAAACTTTTCAGGGTGCTTGTTGTCAGGGTTTTAAACTGTATGTGATACAAGCACAGCACAATCCTCATTGATTGGTGGACCACAATTTTTTTTCTAAAAGTAAAAAAAAAAAAATCGCACAATAACCTTTTGTCTTTTGCTGCTAGACAGCTCAGACTGCGGTTTTTAACTTCTGCTCTCTAAAAAAGGGCATCCCAAATGAACAGGAGGATACCTGCTGAGAGAACAACTTGAACAAAGTTAGAGGGAAGGCAAGGTCAAAAATGTCTGAGTGACCAACTTAGTGTCCATACTCTCCTTTATGTACTAGGAAAGATGAACAAGATAGTAGAAGCATTTTGTTTATCATTCACCTCAGGGTTTTAATTATCTAACAATGACATAACCAAAAGTCACATAAAGCTGATTTGTATAATGTTACAGGAACAGACTCACTTTCAAAGTACATCCAGCCTGATGCTGTTCTTCCTTGTGGTTCAAAGAATTGCGTCTATGAGATATTTATTTGTTCCTGCGGAGAAATCAGCTATGATAAAGTGCTGCAGAATGCATTTAGCGTTAAATATTAAGTTTGGATTTGCAAAATATTTTAATTGCCAGTTACTATTTTATATGGGTGTGAATAATTTTTTTAATTATTATTTATGACATACAGATTTAAATACAGGAATTTATTAATATCCGACTGTGGGTTGATTTATACAAATAATTAAATGTTCTCTCTCCTACTTGACTTAAGAAACGAGAATACTATAGTGTTGTAGCCATTTATTGTGGGTTATGAAGGAGCTAGATGAGACACTGGATGTCAAACTCCAGTCCTCAAGGACCAGAGGCTTGCTGCAACTTTCAGATGTATCCTTTGTACAAAACATCTGGACTAAAAAACTGAATTACCTTCTTAACTTGAAGTCAAGTTCTCCCCACTAGTGACCAAACTGTGGGGAGACTGTGAGACTGAGACTGAAACCGTTGTTTCAAGGTTTATATTGTTCTCTCTGAAACATATTTACCTTTCAAATAGGCGTGGATACATTGATGAATGAATTTGCATGGTTGAGATCAGTATGTTTTAGTTTTTTTACACAGCTAATGATTGAAGATGGTAGGATTGTACTGCTTGCATTACTGCTTGTGATTTGGTTTTTAATGATAATTCAGATAATAGGCTGTGTGACGTTTGTGAAAGTGGTGCTTTTTTTATGTGCATTTGATTTTGTGGATGTCCATCTGCATCAAGAAGATGACTGAATGGACCAGCTTTGATTTTATTTAGAATAGTCTCCACAGCCAAAAGGTTTGAAGTGGAGCCTCATTGCATGTTTTCCTAAAATGCAGACATAGCAGTTAGATTGGAAAAAATGTAAAGTAAAAAAAACAAAAAAATCAATTCCTAAAAAAAACTTCAAAATTTTTTCACTGCCCACTGCCTCCGATCACTAGTGCTCCTTGTCTTTTATGTCCTCAGATTCACATCTTTCATTCCAAAAATCACAGAATGAGATAAAAGTGGTCTATGAGAAACCATAAAATAGTAAGAAGGTGGTAAGCATAAGAGGATAATTATAGAGCCCAGATGGCAGCTCCTAACTAATAGTCCAAATTATCAGTAATGGGGACCGTTTGGAATCAGCGGAAAGAGGTGAAATCTCACCATGACACCCAGCTTGTTGCTGCAGAGGAGACTAACAGCATCTGATTGGGGGGAATTGGTTATAATGAACCAGCACACTGCCAGCTTTAACCAATCGCGTGTCAGAGGTTAATAAACCACATGTCACTAGATTCAAGACAAATACGTGGGAACGCAGTCATTTGGATTAATTATACTTTCTTATCATCGTTGTAGGCAAACACACTTGAATTTTAGAATGTGTTGTGGATACAAACTAATATTGCTCGGTACTACAGGATATTGCATTGTGCAAGTTGATACAGCAGAATTTAGAAAAAATAAATTTGTGTGTGCACAAAACTGTTTTCAAGAACAGTTTTGGGCATAAGATAATTATTTGTTCAAATACTGATTTAAGAAGGAATGTAAAAGGAATTCACATATATTTCTCAGTTCCCTTTTAATACTTAAACTACCTGTGATCTGTGACAGCTCTTGGCAGAGTCTTTAAACCAAATTATATTTAATTATTTGTGATGTGGAAACAAGAGTCCATAAACGAATGAAGTGCTGATATCTTTCAAGAAGGATGAAGTAGGGTATCCCAAAAAGAAGGATGAGACATGTTTGTCCTAAAACTCAACTAAGTGATAGATTAATAGTGGAATTAATAATTACTGAGTTGGTAGTTATTGAGACAAGTAATTTTGAAGCTGTGAATGAGGCCATGAGTAGATTTATTTGGTAGTTATTTTTCATTTTTGAGGCTGTATCTTTTATTTTATTTTTTTAACTTTAGGTACATCTCTTCTTTTGGTTCCGATTTCACTTTGTTGCTCCTGGCTGGTCAATAGGAATTGATTTGAGTTGTATAATCCACACGTTACTGAAATGGTGATATCCACAGGGGGACATGAAACATTCCTAGGATTTCATTGTGTGGGCTGCTATACATGGCAGCGTGCCAGAGCTTAGAGACCACAGACAAATCCCACACAAACACAGGTCAACACAGACATTTGACTCCTCTATCCTCTGGATTGTCCTCTGAAGCTTACTTCATCAAATAACAGTGAACCTGCTGCTCGGGTTGTACTGTATTTGCACAAAATCACCAAGACGCTCACATTACTGATCTGTTCTGATGTACTACAAAAAAAAAGAAGCCAGAACTGTTTTGTGACAAATTTCTTGTTTGTTCAAGTGACCATGCAGGTGTAAGTTACAATTAATATGCAATAGAAAAAGTAGGATGTATAATCCAGCCTCAGATGAATGTAAAGTTCTTGTAATCTTCTTACATACTCCAGTATCATGCACATTACTTATGAATAAATTATGCTAATAAGTTGCAAATTGAGGAGGACGGCAAGGGGCTACATTTTCAACAGATGTTCCTTTAAGCAAAACCAGTATGAATTTATGATATTTTGAAATGTGATGTAGTCAATTCTCAAAAGACACCGCTGTTTCAAAAATGTCTTATAATTAGCAAACTCATCTCCTCTGTGGTTTTGCTGTTTGTGTGAAAAACAGGCTTCAGATGCTCAAGGGACAGAAGAGATTGAGTCATATCAAAGCAGATCTTTAGCACTGATGTTGCAGTTCCCTATGATTATGAAATTATGTAGTCCCATGTGTCCCATTTAATGTCCTTTTGAATCTTTTCTAATGCTTGGGATAAATAATGGGGGAAATAAGAGTTGTTTTATTATGCATGGAAACTTCTGTACGCTTCTTCACTAACTTTATTTTTAACTTTCGGTCAGAAAGACAAACAGCATGCGTCACTGAGGGCCAATGATGAATTGATCATCAGGTACAAATTTGACTGTGATTGCAAAAATGATTTGTAGTCAAATTTGATGATGAAAACAGAAGGTTGTAAAATGGGGAGTATAAGTTAATTGGGTAACTAAAATAATGGAAGAATCTCAGAGATCTGATGTATGATTACTTAAACCTTATGTGATTATCTGTTTAAAATTTAACCTGATGGAGATGTGTGCGACTTCCAATAAATGTAATACCCCAAAATGTTGAAATAAAGGGAGAAAATGGACATAGCCATCAAAATCCACACAAACGCCTGGATCAGCTCTGACCTTGCCTTAGATCAGAAGCATCAAACTCAATCACAGAACTGGCCAAAAGTGTAAATATGGACTATGTTGCTGTTGAAGAGGAACAACACTTAATATAAAAGAACATTGTGCTTCTTCGTAATCTCTGTTTACCACGTCTTAACAAGCTGCAGTTTCTGTGAGTCTAAATACTGGCTGTAGATGTACTTCCGTGAGTATAGGTTTTAGTACCGATACTGTCTTTGTAAGGGCCAAAGATTAAATAAACGTCAACTACTTGGAAGTATCATCATCATTCGCCTTTATTTATGTCGTACTTGGAAAAAAATAGGTGTATGAGGAATTTTTAAAAATTTTAGCGTCTAAATTTCATAACTTTTTGTTGCAGCTGTGTTTCAATCAATAATGTAAATTTGAATATTTGGGCGGGGAAAAGCTGGTGCAAACATGAGTCCTAAAAGTATCGCTTCCTTGATATCACAAATGGTAACATAATGACACACTAAACCAAAATAGAATTAGGTTTTACTTTCTCTGCTATTATTTCATAACATCTAATGAGTATGTTTGCCATCGTTTCTTGGCATCAAGTTCATTAATGTTCGATGTTTGATTCTGAGCTGTGGAAACCCCTAACTTCAGAGATCCACATCCCTAAGTGCCTCTGTGTGGCGTCTTGTTCGTTTTCATCAGTGAGAACAGTTGGTTGCACAGATCTAACATTTATGCATTCAAGCAGCATGGAGGTGGAGTCGAGGCATCATCACAGGAATGAATCCTCATTGCACAGCATGTTCAGGTTATTGGCAAAATGTGCATTTAGAACGCAGCTGGAGTGACTTGGTTTTTCATTAATTGATTGTGGAGAAAGTGCCACATGTTTGCTGCATCTGACTCAAGTACAGCTTGTGCGCCCTCATTTTCTCTGAAAGGAAATCTGTTGTCTTCTATAAATCCCAAGTTTGTCATTTGAAATAACATATGATCAGTACCGAAGGAATCAAGCTGTTTATGGGGTTTTTAATATTTAAACACAGATTTTACAAACAGTCTGTCAAAATTCTGAATACCTCAGAAAGTATTACTAAGCATTAATGAGCATAAATATATTCAAACATTACAGACAGTCCATTTATTGTAGAAACTGCATTTTCTAAAGAAGAAATTGTGAAACAATGGTAGTTACAGCAATATGTACAGCTTTGCAGCTTTCACTTCTCAAATTGATATAACATTTACATGTCATATTGATTATTTTTCTTAGGTGCAGGTCTTCACAAGTAATAGTATTAGTTTGGTAAGCATTTCGATAATATCTCAACCCATTAAAGGTGTTGGAACTCTAAAATCATCCTTTGTCACATGAGAATTTGCCTTACTGTTTCAGATTTCACATTCTTGCTGAAAGTTAGACTCAAAATATCTTAATAATACCACATTACACTACATCTGGTATGCATCTCTATGATCCATATTCATCCCTTTTTTTTCTCCTGTTTTTGTCTGACAACATGCAAATGTATGAAGGGAAATATCATATTTCCCTTGTGGGTAATGCACAATTAGTCTAACCATATGTCTCTTCCTGGAAAGCTCACTGGCACAAAGGGCATGAACTGCATTCAATTTTGCATTTCACTGTTAGAGTAATGTGACGAACAGCTGGTCCTTAGAACTTTGTTGCGGGTTTTATGATTATTTTATTGAATTGTTCTTGTGAAAAGTTAACTGGAAAGGAGAAAAGCTTCCAGATCAGGCCATGTGTGACAAAGATGCCTGACTGTAAATATTTCTAACTATACTTTTCAATGTAAGATTATTTACTGCCTAGATTAAACAGCCTTACTTTATGAAACCTTTACAAAACATGCGAAGCTGGGTTTCAACACTTAGTTTTTCGTTTTCAGTGTTGCTCCCATCATAATAAGGGAAATCTGGAATAAGCATTTGTTTAATTTGTGCTTATACACACACACACACGCTCCACATTTGGCCGTTTGCCATTTAGACTAATTGCGTGGCATCTGACAGGGTCTCAAACTGTTGAGTTTTAATAAGGATAAAATGACATTTTCCCAGCAAGTCAAGGTTGGACTTTTTATTCCCACAGATCAGTTCATTGTACTGACTTAGCAGCTTTACAAAGGTGGTTAACTGGGAGATGGGCAATGTCTGTTTGCTATAAATAGTTGTTTAAATTTGAGGTTTAGTGTCACTGGGGCTCATCAGGTGGTTGGCCCTTAAGTTGATAATGACGGCACCTTAACTAGGCATAATTTGAGCCCCTGTGGCTAATAAAGTTTTGGTTGCCAAACCAGATCTTGACTCATCAAGGTATGGACTCCACTAAACCCGTGAAGTTTTGTTGTGACATCGGGCAACAAGTTGCTGGTGGCAGGTCCCTTAAGTGAGACCTCCATGGACTGCATTCTGACTGGTCATCAGCTATGCAGCCCCATATGCGGCAAATTGTGTTCCACTGTGTATATCGACACCTTTCTATCAGAACCAGCATTAACTCATTAAGTTGTTTGAGCTAGTGGCCTGCCATGACCCTGTAATCAGTTCATCGCAGTTCATTCCTTGGATTACTTTTGACAGATCCTGACTACTGCAGATTGGGAAAACCCTAAAGAAGTAGTATTTTAGTATTTTTGGCGATTTTTAGTATTTTTTGGTGTTGGATAGCCAACACAATTAAGCCCTTACTAGTCAATTTTTAAGCTTTTCCTGCTTTCAACACATCACAGAGAAAGTATTTGCCTTCTTCCTAATATAGATCACCTACTAAGTTGCAGTAATCCAAAGAATACCATGTTTGTGGAGCTTTGGAATGGATCTTACATGTGTGGATAATCTTCAGTGAACTTCTAAAGGCTATTCTCTAACTCCGCGCATTGGATACCGTATAGCCATAGAGCGATTCAAACAGACTTGTAATAGATGTTATACTCTCTTCACTTGTGAGACTTGGTGCATCACATCTAAATTGGGTTGACTGACATAAGGTCAAAGTACCTAAAATTGTATCTGGCATTTTCAGTACCAGTTGAAGCAAATTGAAAAGAAAAAAAAAACTAATTTGCTACGAACTTGTTGTTTATCATATCCTATTTTCTTTGTGAAACAGATTGATGAACTTGCAACCTTAAAAACGTATTATGTCATACATCATTAATGCTAAACTTTCTGGGCTGGTCCAGAGTAGGTCCCCCCCCCTTTCTAGAGTAATTGTTTCCCCAGTCTGTTCTTAAGTTGATTTCATCGGCCTGGCAGTTTTTCCAGTTTCAGGGTTTCAAACGTCCTTTGATGGAGCAACTTCAATGTGATTATTTTTTCTCAGGTGGTGTCAAGTCATATTACCAAAATCAGAGTGACTCTAAACTTAATTAAGCAAGATTTTCATCAGTATCTTAACATTGTTAGGAGCCTGCATGAAGAAAAAACCCTTTTGATCTCCACCTGATGTAAGCCACACAATTTATATTGGCAGCTATTGTTAGGATGAGACATTGATTCCCCTGGGTCTGACGAACAAGGTCTGTGAGTTGTTTTTTTTTTTTCTTTTAGTTTTTTTTCCCCATTCTGCTCAATGATTGATCTTTGTGATTGTGAAGGCTGTTTTCTATTCTGAATGGAAATGCAGTGAACCCAGTAGAAAGGCGACATTCCTGCTGCACAGAGCGAAGACTGGTGGCCTTTCTCGGACTCAACTGTCTAGACTTAAAAATCTGAAATCCAGGTAAATGTCAGGTGTTTTTAAAGAACGTCATAGGCTACATTTCACTCCTCTTTATTTCAGTCCCCCCAACTCCATCCTCATCTTTCGTTGTCTTCCCTCTCCATGATGTCTGTCTCTAATGTCAGTGCCTTCGGGGTGAGTAGCTCAGTGTGATCTTTCTCCCTTCATTTGTGGGTACACTCCCTTCTTCCTTTTTAGTTCTCTCCTCACACTCCCCTCTTCACCTTGTTTCTGTGATTTGCCCGCCCTCCTTTCCTGTTTCATAAGTCCAGATATTCCCCTCTCTGTCACTCTTTGTCTGAATATATAGAGAGATAAAAATCTCTAAGCTCTGAATTATGTGGCTATGATAAAGGTCACAGTCCTAATCATCCTGGATGACTGCGACTGGAACCAGCGGCAGTCATTAGCGGCAATCTGTCTGGAACTAAACCAAAAATGGATCCAAGAACAGATTTTTACCTGCAAATCGAAGAAAGATCTATTTGGGGGAACAGGAGTTGCATCTCTTGATTTAAAAAAAAAAATTCCAAAAATGCACATATAGTGAGAAGTAAGGGTGTAGTAAAAACGTTTTCTAAAATTACATTGAAACAGTACAACTACATTTATTATAAGAAAGTCTGCGCTGACTCAACACAATGAAAACAATTAGGCAATAGTTCAATTACCTGTAGTTGTCAGACAAACTCAAAAGATCCTCTAAAGGAATAACACTCAATAACAAGACAAAGTGGAAATAATATCAAGACAATAACAAAAATATACTGAAAGTTAAATGTCTAAATTATGATTAAGGAAAGCATGATGCAAAATCCAGGGACAACAAACAGACTGAAGGCATGATGAACATGTCTTCACTGCAGACAACCACTGCAGTAAAGACATGAATGAAAAGGGATTCATTTACTTCTATGAGAAGGTAAGAAATGAAGTCACACCTGACGTTACGGTTTCTCCAACCCCTCCTATTGAACATGATCAAGGTGCTTTTGAAGAGGAGCTAAAAATAACAAAATCAGAAGATGAAAAAATTACAGAAGAGATCATTATTGACCATTTTGAGGCTGGAGAAATCTGACTGGGACTGAACATGTGTCCTGATGTGTTCAGTTAAATAAAATTATGGGATTGAAAGATAAAAAGATTTGACAGGTTTCCTGTTTGCAGGTTTCTCTCCGGGTACTCTGGCTTCCTGCCACAGTCTGAAATCAAGACTGTTTAGTTAATTGGTCTCTAAATTCTGCTTAATTAAAACATTTATTTTCTTTGAATAAAATGTTTACCTGGGTTTGAATCCCTGCCTGGGTTCATCTGACTTCATGGGATTTGAATGTTCTCCAGGTGCATTAGTGGGTTCTCTCAGGGTAATCCGGCTTCCTCCCAGAGTCCAAAAAGATGACTGTTGGTTTATTTGGCTTTTCTAATTTACCTTTTCTAATTTACCTTTTCCCCATGTCTTCTCCTCTTTCTTTTGCTTAAAGTAAATCAAATGTCAAAAATACATTTTTGTGATTAAATTTCATAAATATCAAAAGCTCAAAAGGTATATTATGTATATATGTGTATGTATATATATAAGTATATATGTATGCATGTAGGTAGGTGTGTGTGTATATATA
>CAEGAE010096108.1:0-13841 GCA_903067095.1 Girardinus metallicus
ATATATATATATATATTGACCTGCACCTTCCTGAAATCATTGTCCAGACAAATAAGTAGATCTGCAGTGCTACTTTCTTTTCTAAAACCACCTTGATAAGCCTCTAATAAGTTATTACCTTCTGAAAAGAGCCATCAGCCTTTCATTACTCAGCCAGGTAAGGAGCTAATGAGCTTCACATGTCTCTCTTCAAAGGACGTAACCCTGCCCACAGATGAGGAGAAGGAAAAAGCAGACCAAAAAAAAAAAAAAAAAAAAAGAGAGAAAGTCAAACTCACCAGGATAATGATGCAGTAAACAGGTAATTCTGCGAAGAACTAACAAAGAGGTTCGGAAAAAATTCCAATGAAGATGGAGGGTATAACGTGACAAATTACTTATATATTTTTTGGAAGCACTCCTCATCACTAAAGGGGCAGTGTTATGCATTTTCCGCGTCATTTTATAGCACAATCAAATAACTATGTTACCTTTTAGTTGCCTTAAAAATGCTACATAAAACATAACTCAAACAGAATTTGGGCCTCTGTCTCTTTAAGAAGTTCCCGCCCTTTCACACAACGACGTTTCTCCATTAAGCCTTGAACAACGTGTTGCACTGAGGAGAATTAGTTCGTATAATAAGCTCCCGAATGGCAACGGATTTCTCAAACAGGCATGAAAATCGAAGCAGCACTCCAGATATGTTTCTGACGAGGGAATATCACAATAATATATATTTAAAAAAAAAGTTCAAAAAATTTGATTTTACATAACACCCTCCTTTTAAATGTTGTTAAAAAAAAACTCCACCAATACGTTAGGACTTCCTCTGTAATGGTTTTATTCAGCTAAGCTAATTTCATTAACCAATAACAATTGATATAAAGGCTAGCTTCCTATGTCAATGTAATTTGTTTTTGCTTGGCTGTTTTTACATACCCAGTTGAAATTTCTCTTGACATGAGCTGTATTTGTCGACGTGACCCTATCTGGCTCCACGCGCCAATATAGTCACATCTATCTGGAAGATAGCAACATCAGTGGAGACTCGCGCTCATTAGTGTTCACGTACCCCGTTTCTGTTTATCCGTTTACCTGTGTGTGCACGTCCGTGTTTTAATGCATGCCTCTGAGAGTGCGGAGAACGTGAGCACAAAAAAAAAATAATTTTGGTTATTAAGGGGAAAACCGTTGAAGAGGTTATAGGGCCCAACACTGCAAGCCGAAGCCGCTTTTGCTTTCATGTCAGTAGCTGTCCAAGCCAAAAATGGCCAATTACCATCATTTCTCTGCTTGTGGTGGTAATGTCAGCGAGATGGACAGAGAGAGAGAGAGAGGCGGTGGGAGAGAGCTGCTGAGAGGAGCAGGAGATGAGTTGGAGGCAGGCGAGATAAGCCAGGAAATAAAACCATATTTCCACAGCATGGAAATCGGACAACATCCACCATGACAGAAGGTGAACTCATCATCTGCAAAGGAAATAGATTCAATTAGACGAGTCCCTCTGCTGTGTAAATACACACAGATGCTGTTTTTATGGTAACAATGAGTGGGAATGCGATGTTTCAGAGCCTCTCGACATGAAATATAATATGTATTAAGGAAGAAAGAAAGGGAGAGAGGGAGGGAGAGAAAGAAAGAATGAATATTTCAAATGATGTTAAGATCATTTTGCTAATTTAGAAAATCTTAACAAATGTAATAATTAACTTTTAACATTGGATTTTAATGTCATTTCAAATCAAATCAAATTTTATTTGTATAGCACATTTCAGCAGCAAGGCATTTCAAAGTGCTTTACATCATAGCAAACACAAAAACACATAGTCATACAAAATTGAAACACTGAAACAATCAAAAGCATTACATTATGTCAAGTGCCACTGTTAAATTCGTAATTGATTACGTTTCAAATGTAACTCTAAACAGGTGGGTTTTTAGTCGAGATTTAAAAGCACTCAGTGTTTCAGCTGCTTTACAGTTTTCTGGAAGTTTGTTCCAGATTTGTGGTGCATAGAAGCTGAATGCTGCTTCTCCAGTGGAATGACAGGATTTTTTTTTTTTAAATAAAACCATAAAAACAGACTTTGTCATCAGATAGATATTTTGGCCAGTTTGTTGCCATTGTTTTATCTTAGACAGTCTCCTCTCTAGCTAAAGAAAGCATTTTAGACAAGGTCATTTTCATGACCAGCTTATTGCAATGTAGCCCTCGCTTTAACCTAAACCAACTTCTGATTGGCTGAGCCATGTCTCTTGATGTCTCCTAACCTGGAAGTGCAGGCTTTTTGGCATATTCTATCCGACTGAAAATGGCTATCATGCTCTTGTCAGACCTCATCTGCAACGCTCCCTGTCACAGATGATTACACCAGAAAACTTTGGAAACTGTGTCCACCCAAAGCCAAAATAGGGTCTGAAGTTTTTTTTAAAATTTTTTTTCAAATAATTTGTTTAGTCTCAGAGAAAGAAACGACGGTTTCAAAGCCATTAGATAAAATGGAAGCAGCCTGCTTCTCCATTCAAGGACTCACTCAGTTATTTTCGAAGAAGAAAGGACACATTCTCACAAAAATACTTATTTAAATTTATATCTAATCATGAATTAATTTTGGAGTTGTATACTAATTTGTAAAATAGCAAATTACTGAATCTTAACAGCATCTTGGTTATTACTCTTCAAGGTTAACGGTGAGAAACATAGATTCATCGCAAACATCTTGTCAGAAGCCTCGGTCAGAAGTATTTATTGGACAACTAATCTCAGTTTGATCAAAGTAAAGAAAGTAAAGTGTTACCTACAGCATGATTATTTCCTACTCTAAAGCTCCACACCCCTCTGGTTCTGTACTGTTGTAGATGGACCCCTGGAGGTACTTGGGCTGCCTTCAGTCGTACCCAGAGGAATATTTGTATTGACTAGAAGAAATCCTGAAGATATTTTGATTGTAACTGCCTCTTGTGTGTCATTTTCCCTCCGTGTGAGAGGTTGCTTTGTTGATTTAAACCCAACATGCATCGGGTTAGAGTTGGTGTGCATCTCTGCGTCTGTTACATAATCTCGTGTGAAACAATAGTCGTCCGTCAGTGTGTTAACCTGTTTGAAAAAACACCATAGTAATGAAAGCAGACTGGCATAATTTTAAAAAACGGCAACAAAATGTTCCTTGTTTTGATGGGGTTTTTAATGGATCTCGTCAAGCCTATAACAAACAGAATTGGACAGACAATTCTGGGGGACAAAGATGCAAACACAATTTTTTTTTCTCATCTAGGGACGTCCGGTGCGACAGTAAGAAGAGTTTACTTAGCAAAATAGATCCCATTATTTCAATTCCTAATTCAAAGAACCATTCTACAAGCTATATTCTCTAATAAGCTTATCATGAAATGTTGAAGCAATTTTATGCACAGGCCTAGAAAGTGGCAACTGACACAAAGAGGAACGGCTCAAGCGTATTGTCGCCAGAAACTTCGCAAAATAGCTTTCTAGATCTTCCAGCACGAATTTAAGTGAAGAACATTGAAGATTATGTCAAGACTACTGTTGTGATGATTTGGTAAGACTTTAGTATGCCGGCCATATTTAAAAGCTGGGATTGTGTCTTCATGCGACATTTCCCCTTTCTGTTTTCTTCAAACTTGGAAATGCCCTCTTTTGTTCTGACTTTGTTTTCATGCCATTAAAGTACACACTCTCTTACAGTGTACATCAAGACGGCGTTACCTAGAAACCTCGGCATTTAGAGGAGTGCTACTTGTTATAAAGTTTGAGAATCACTACTCTGCAGAACTCCACTTCAACAACAACAACAAAAAAGCCTTGACCCTACTGCAGTAAAGAGTTTGCTGGGCTCCATTCATAAGCTACGGTGTCATCCATTTCCAGTTAAGGACCCGCTCTATTACAGAGTGTAATTTCTGCCCGAGTCTGAGAAACACCCGTACGCTTCAAGGTGTTGAACGCACCAGATGTCCGGTCTTCCCGCCAGGGTGACAGCGTTATCCCTGTTACGTCCATTCAGTTTGAGAAAAGCGGACGGCCGAACTGTAGTTTACACCCTTATCTGGTAAAAAATCCAAACAGCACCTGCATGTCATCCCAAATAACTGCAAACAAGCCCCCCAGAGAATTGGTTCCATTAGTGAGACTGACAGAGAAAGGTGACAAACAACTCAAACCGAAAGCTGACATCTCAAACAAACTGCAGCCTTTTTTGCCCTCAAAGTCTAGCTTTACCAAGCACTGCTGAGAAATAAACTCGAGGTCGTTTCCACGAGAAAGCTCTGCCATACAGTCCAACGTGTAAAAGAAGAAAAAAAAAAAAAGTAGACTATCAAATTATTAGTAATAAGTTTGCAGTCCCTGCAAGCGAAAAAAAAAAAAGGTACAGATACATATTCAGCTTTATTACAATGCATATGTTACTGTTAATGTCTCAGATTTTCCCCCAGAGACTCTTCACTGATCTATGTCTCTTTTTAATCTTCGCTGGAGGTAAACGCTGTTACAGCTTAAGAAAAAAAAAAAAGAGATCGCATGTCTATTATTCTTTTTAAAGGGTGCATAAATTAAATAGAAGCGCTGTTGTGTTTTCATTCAGCTTTCCTTAAATTTGGATAACAAAATTTATCGCTTTACTGCACCAATCTTTGGCAGATCATGTCGGTTTACAAGTGACAGCCAGTGCTCCTCTTGATACCCCACAAACAAGCTGCTGCAGCTACAAGCCGAGGGAAAAAAAAGAAAGATAGATGACATTTTTCAGGTTAGGTGGAAGATGGCGTGTTTTTTTTTTTTTTTTCATCAGGACTGATAATGTAGTGCAAAGTGTTGTGTGTGGGTGGCTTAGGTTTCTGCTGAAAAGAAATATCTCGAGTCTGCTTGATGACCTTTCATTCCCACGGCTAGACCTTACCAATGGACTTCGCTCAGAATGGACAATGTTCTGTCTGACAGATGAAAAGCGAGAGTGGAAGAGAGGGAGAAGAGAAAACATGAGCACATAAAGTGTCAGGGGTGTTAATTAGAGATAAAAAAAGAGGAAAAAAAAAGTACAGATTCAATCATATGAGACATTCAGTTGATCATACTTTATGGTCAGTCTAAATGCCGTGCTAATTCCCTTTAGGTCTTTACAGTACACATAATGAAGGCTGAGATTATTTTCATTTGATTAAATCTGATGCCTTTTTGCCCAGGCTGAGATAACAATGAGGGTTGCATGTCTCACTGCCTCCATCTGTCCTCCACCAACATGTCTGGGAACACAACATCTCCAGAACGGTTAATCTGCCTTATTTACTTCTCCCAATATGGCTGCTTTGTCACACACATCATTTGTCCTGCAGGATAAATATTTCCCCAGCGTTGGTTCGCAATAAATGTTTGATTTATCCTCCGCCTGTTAAACTGGCCAATCTGCATATGGCGTGTTTGTCAGGAGGCATCCACTGTGACAATGTATACTATAATTATCGTCTAAGTGCGGCAGCCGAGCTGTACTTGTTTCACTGGTCTGCGGAGACCTGGGCGTGTGAACCGAGTTAACGTTTATACATAATGATGGAATCATGTCTAACAAAGGGCTAATTTAACGGCGGAACAGTTTAGCGTCGTCTGATTTCGTCGTAATGAACAAGATCTCCACTCGCTTTGGCCTCATCAAACGACGAGGAATCAGGGGCGAGTCAGAGGGGAAAGAGAAGTGAGACGGAGATGAAGATCTGATTCATCGTTGAGCTATTTATGTTGCAAAAACAAAGAGGATTTGGAGCAGGCCATTTAACTTAATGCTCTCTCTTCTTTGCTAACGGTCTGAAGATAATTAGTATACCTAATCAAAACACTTGTGTCTCCACTCCCCTGTTGTGCCATCTTCCCTCAGGGCCATTGTGAAGTGTCTTCTGCTATCAAGGCTTCTCCTTTCTTTCTTTTATGTTTCCATGGGATGTACAAGAGCACAATCTGATGTATTTTACAAATGGAAGGTTGATCTTTTTTTTTTTTTTTTTCTTTTTTTAGCTATAATATCTCCATTTTATTGTCTACCATTGAGAGGTAGCAATCATCGTTTATATGAACACAGAAAATGTGCTTTTCAATATAGCGCAATGTTCACAAAGAGACTTGGGGACTTATTCACAAAAGAACCGCTCATCCATAAAACATGTGAAAACCTCTGTTTGCATATTTGTCTGTAAAATGTCCAATTTACTGTAGTATGTGTAAGAGAAAAATGACGTCTGATTCTCAAAGACCAGTGCCGTTTGTGACACAAGTTTGGCATGAATTATTTATCGGTGGTCCTTCTGCCGCAATAGGAGAAATGAAATCAAAAATACCTGTATTGTTGGTTTCACAAATGGAAGATAAGAATGGTATAGTAAGTATAATCACGCTTTGTTCCGGTGACGTTTTGCTGACATTATTGCATGTGAGTTTTTCCAGAGTTTCCTTCAGTGTTTTATAAGCCTGGCGGGCCACCAGACCTTACTTGCTCTCCCACCAGGCTAAGAATTGTTTATTCATTTATTATAGGTTTTTCTATACACCAGTAACAGTGATGACAAAGACGGGTTAAAGAGTCTCTTTGATGAAACAATTCTAAGCACAATGACAATATGTGAACACGAAAAGACTGAAAGAAGTCAGGGGTCTTTTTTTATTCATCACTTCTTGTCTTCCTGTTTTCAAACTTTTTAACATTTTTTTAACCCAAAAACGCAGTAAGCGGATCAACCTAGCGCCTCTACCACTGGGCTTAGCAAGTTTTCTGGAGGAAATCCTGTTTTCCATTCCCACGCAAACTGTTAAGAAACAGGGATCTTCTTTTTGTTGTTCTATTTTCAGAATGCAAACCCTGTAAGAGCAGGTTTAATAAAATAAACAAAGAAAAATTTCTCCTATTTATTATGCGAAAACAACAGGATGCAATAACAGTAAAGAAAGGACAAATTATATTTTTTATTGGCAGTAATTCACAAATAACTATAGTAAACATTTGTATTCAATGTGATGCAGCATTGCTAACATTTGCTATGCATTTAATTTCTGTCCGTTTTTATGGTGCCAAATTACAGAAGATCTGTAAACAAACACCCAAAATGCAGTTAGAGCAGGCGAAATAAGAAGTGAACACATCGAGGCTTTTCTCCTATGTTTTCCGATATTTTTTATTGGCATAAAATTCAAACCAAAAGCCTATATAATCCACAGACATAAAGAAATCAAAGCCATTCCATCCACAAATAAAGCTAAACAAAATGGAATGGCACTGGGAGTATATTCTGAACACTGGTACATAAATGCATAAACAGATTGCGAAACACTAACCCTTTCTTTGTATTGACAACTTCAAGATGCCTCCAGTTCGGATTCAAAACTGGATTCAAATTTTGAAGGTCCTGTGGTTTTTCTATGCACTCTAATCTTCAAGTCTTTGCGTGGATACTTGAATAGCTTACTTATTCTGTGTTCATATAACTGGGAGTTGTCTTAGTGTGTTAGAGACAATAGACTTTCTCAGGAATCCAAGCTCATTTATTCTCCTGACTCTTTTTAAGAGTGTTCTGGTACATTTGCTCACGCTGTAAAACAGCCTAGATCATAGTTTGCCCGCCTGCAATCTTTAATGTTGGCATTGTGTCTTTAGGGGGATGAGGAGAACCATTTATCCTAAAAACAGGAGGTGTCTGAACAGATTTAAAGATTGTAGCTTTGGCCTCATCTGACCACACTATATTTCGCCAGTACTTCTTTTGCTTCAAATCTTCTGCTGCAAACTTTACAAACGTGGTTTATGGTAAGAACTTATGTTCTTTCTACTTCCAGATTATGGCTCCAGTGGTGTTCACTGGAGCATGCAACCACAACCACTGGTGTTGGACCTGAGTGAGTACAAAATCAAACAAATATGGCATTAATGAACTCTGCTGTGCTTGTGCTGGTTTCTGAAGAAAAGATTTTTCATTTGTGCTGCTATCATTATAAAGCTATTCATAAGAAAAAGTGACCAGAGGTCAACCAGCCTGCCGCATTTACAAAATTGGTGTCAATCAACTCTCCTATGTTTGTGCAAATTCCCTTATAGCAATCATAAAGTCACATTTAGATCCAATTACATATGTTGTAACTCATCCATTGTCCAGTTTCCTATCTAATAAGGCAAAGCAGTTTCCATCAAGGGTCTGACTTCGCAGCAATTTCTCCCTTTAAACAAGCATGTGGCGACAGTAGAGAGGAATAACTCTCTTTTTACAGGAAGTGACCTCAACTACAACTCGCCTAAGTGTTGGGCCATCTGCTGAGAATGATTGTAGGGCTACAAAAAGCACAGAAGCAATGGCCCTAGCATAATGTCTACAACAAAGAATCAGGTTTTAAGTAAAACTTAGAGAAAATGTCAATATCAAGGTTTCACAATAAACACAATGGACAGACTCCCTGTTTCCCCAAGAGTCGGACAAAAGCTCCTATCAAGACGATAGATAAGTCGCCGTTGAGATAGTTGTTCTTTTTTTTTTTTTTTTTAAAGTGATTAGTCACACACAAGCCACACAATGTAATCTCTTTTTATTACATACCAACCAAAAATCCTGGGGGGTCTTACAGGAAGATCCAGTTTAAGTAACATAATTTTGCTGCACAATACGTTAAAACACGACACAATATCCTGCTGTTTACTTTCCTAATCCCCTCATATGAACAACCAAGGAGATGGAAAGCTGGTCTTAGCTCCAGTTTGTTTTGCAACATGCCCTGTAATTGAAGCTGAATTTGTCTTAGTATCTTTGCAACACAGGCTGTCAGCGTTTATTTTAGACTTCACACATAATGAGGATATAGCAGGCGTAAATTTAAAGAGAGATGGTCAGGAGACAAGTAGACAAGTACACTTACCTCTCGTGTGAATTTAAAAGCAGAAAATAAAAAAAAAAGACATCAATTCTTTCATGTTCCAACAGACAAGTTTGTAGACTGAATGTCAAATCACTTTGGCCCAAACTCAGAGCTGTAGACATAACTAACTCTAGTGCATGAGAATGATCTTTCTCTAACATAAAAAAAAACAGGGATTCGTCATGTGGTTTTCAAGCCTGGGTAAAAGAATATTGTAGCCAACCATATCAAATGCCACACTGATATCTAGCAGGACAGGTGTAGTCACGAGTCCATCACGTGTGGCCACGGAATACCATTAGTGACGTACATCTGTTACTGATTTAGAAATTCCAGCCCAGATTTAAAACTAAACTAAAATAAGTTGCTGTTCTGACAGTAGTGCCCTGAAACTTCAGCCGTCAGGACCACGGGGGTCACTGTGAAGGAAGACTTTAGTTGTTTCTCTCTGTCAGTTTTGTGACTTCCATGGCAGTAGTTCATATTTAGATTGTGTTGTTGAGGAGAGCTGAAACCTGACGGCCACAGAGAAACAACACGAGAGGAAGAGGGTAAAAACAAGGGCTCAGTTCGTCAGCTGACTGATTCTAAATAAAGTAGGAATCTAAAGTCCGAGGCATTTTATTTACTTATGAGGAATGAGGAGGTGACATGGATACAAAGTGTCTCTCTGAAGTGAAACTCAAATGTATTCTGCTCTTTAGAGAAAGTGTAGTTTCAGCAAGCAAAACAAAAGTGCAAAACAACATAGCTTTCTTTTAGAATCAAAAGAGTTTTACAAAACAGGTTCAAGAGGTTGTCAACCCAAGGACAAACAGACATGCATCTGGAAAACAGTTGATGATTTTTTTTTTTAAGTTTATTTTCTGTCACTCGTCGGAATTTTCGGGTCAGCAAAAAAACAAAAAACAGACAAGCTTTCCCAAAAGATAGCGGCTGCAATGTTTACAGCAGCCATTTAAAAAGATGGAGCAAGCCACTTGACTCCACTTGTCTCGTTCGATAAGGGGAAATGCTTCACCAGAAGGTCATAGTCGGCTGACCGTGGAATTATGAAACACATCGCAGATTACACCCAATAACTCTTGAAGCATATTGTCACCTGGTGAGAGGAGACAGCGGCCGGCATGAGAGCTCACGCCAAAACACCCGCGAAACTAAAACATATTTTTTGCTGTTCTTATGTGCGACTTAACCCTTACTCTTAACGGTGTGCTAAACTGAATCTGAAGTTATTTTAAATATCATTTGAATAACTTCAAATTAGTTTAGGAAGCTAACTTTTCACTTCGAACCATTTTGAAACTTGTTTTATTGTTGACAAACATAACTTCCATCTTGCTTGGGTATGCGCTGCTCTCACCCTGCCCCACATAGCACAGACAAGCTCCAGCTTCCCTGTTTGCTGCAGAGAAACAACCTGATGTTAAAGGAAGGGTTTATCCACCATCATCAGTGGCTAACTAGCCTTAGCATTCAGGACAGGCTCCGTTGTGAGGAACTAGCTGTAGCGTAGCACAGAGCAACGGGGAAGGGTGTGAGCAGCGGGTCACAACCACGATGGACAGCGTTCAGGCCCTCCTTCTGGCTCTGATCGATCGTTTCTGACGGGGAGCCGTGTGTTTCTGCAGAAAGCTGTAGCACCTCAGAGAGGAGGCAGAAGAGCTTGATTTTTTTTTTTTTTTTTTTTTTTGTATCTTGTCTCATATTATACCATCAGGACATAGTAAGAGTTTTAAGAAAACAGTTTAAAATAAATAAATAAATGAATTATAAATGTTACCTATTGCAGATATTTGAGAGCCATTGATGAAGACGCGAATAAAAAAAAAAAAGAGGGAACACGAAGTTACGTTTCTCTTGAAACAGCACGGTTTTCTGTCTCCTTTCTAATGACACTCGACTCAGGAGGGTGGATATTGTCTTAGAGAAAAAAGGATCATTATATGAGACCTCATCTCAATAAAACACAGCCTGTCATGGATTATAGATTAATTAGTTTGTCTTCACCTGAGACCAATGAGTGAAATCCAGTGGTGAAAAAAAGCCAATTTTACGCACCTCTGATTAAATAGTGTAAAATTACTTTTTAGAGATAAGAGCCCAGAGGAAATCGTTTTTCATCCCGGGTTGCGCATCATGAAGTTACGTTTGCGATGCAAAGTGGGTTGATAAGACGATTTGGACTTGCAATTAAAGTAAGAATAAGTTTCTGCCTGTGTGCGGCTCCGTAACAGACAGCGGGCAATTTTAAACGGAGCTGACGCGCACTGTGAGTTTCACATCAAATGTCTTCAGATGCAGTATCACATCTCCGCGGCTGTAACGGCACTATCAGGAAATGAATGGTGTTAAGTTACTAGCGTTGAGAAGTCTACATCTGATAGAGCTTTCCCTCTGCTTGAATGGACGACATTTAGATGCTAACAGATCGATAGCTTTACAGGAAAACAACTGTCCTTTGTGTGTTACTCTTTGTGTGTAATTATTATAGATATTCAGTAAATGAAGGATTTCGTCTACAAAGAGAATCAGAAATAATGAGATTGTAATGACTGTAATTTTCCCCATAAATTTAATTTTAGCACGGCCAAGAGAAGATATGTCGTCACACCTGAACTATTCTGAAGCAGCAGTAAATTTAGCTGGAGCTGTTGGACAGTTTGTTTGCTTTAAGACATGGAAACATACAGACCACAAGAATTTTGGAAATTTGTGTTTGCCTTTATTTCCCCCATTTTTGTCAAACAATGCATTTTAGACGTAAATTTTATACCACTGGAAAGCTTATTTCCCCTTAAATGGTGGCACTTTTGCAAGTTATATTAATTTGACAATTGTGTGTTCTCGATGTAAGAAATTTGACAAATCTTCTTAAGGTTTTTTTTGCCAAGTAGCAAGTGTCGATTTTAAGCACAATCATGCAGCTTAGTTTTCTGGTTTGTTCCCAGCATCTAAAATGAAATTTCTCTTGTTTATACACCAACGCAATTCTGTGCAGCCCATGTTCAGCTCAACCTTTCTTGGGAACAATTCGTGTGTGTTATGTAGAAGATTATTTCTCACCCATGGGTATGAATTCCTTGAATTTCACAGCATGCCTGCTGCACAATTTACATGGAGGCCGGCAACACTGTGAAATGACAGATGACCGCATGTAAGTCATACGTGTTGAAAGCTCAGCTTTCGACTCGGACATACTGAATGAGATGTAGGATTTCCAGGATCATAAACAGAAACGCTCCAGAAGACATTTTTTTTCCTTTTACAATAATGATAAGCTGATCACCAAAAAAAAAAAAACTAAAGTCCACTGTGAAACTCCCTCTTCAGCACTAGTGGTACAATTTTTCCGACAGACTGTCAAAGCTGTCAATAAGACTCAACGCTCCCTGTCAGCTTTTCGCGTCCTGTCTCATCAGCTGGTTGATGTGGCTATTTTAATTAATGGCAGCAGACACCGCGAGCAGCAGTGATATTTCTGACGTCTTTCACGACAACAGGTGAAGGCAGACCGAGGAGACTCTAGAGAGGCTTTTTTTTTTTCCCATGTTTATTTGCTTGGAAATGATGAAACCGAACTTAAGATCTGATGAGCAATCTGAAATGATGGATCTGACAGTAGGTTCGATGGTAGCTTTGGAACGAGCGGAAAGCTGTCAAAGCAAGTCCAGAGTGTGCTGGGCACATTTTACATTCATTTACGCTGATCAAAAGTAAACTTGGTGTTGATGAAAGTGCTATTTACCATAGTTTGTTGTTGGTGTGTTTTTTTTTTTTTTTTAAATGTATAGCTTAGTTAGTGTATTTATTTTGTTTGTAAAAGTAGACTTGCTGTGTTTCTCCTCTAAACCCTGCACAGCTTAAAACTCCCAAATTCAGTGGACGCATTGTGCTTTTCAAGTTTCATTTTGATCAGTGGCCCGACGTCCCAAACGACAAGCAAGTTGGACATCAACATAAAACTACAGATTCTTTTCTTTCACAAAGTTGAATGAAGTCAAGCATTTCTTCCAAAATACTTGCTACTTTTCACATACAGTGTTTTTATGAACAGAGAGCTGCCATGTTAGGAGTTTTATATTCGGATTAGCATTGACTCATCATTGTCAAGAAAGTCATTACTGAGCACTAATTGGTACAAACCGTAGTCGACGCTGTGTTTATTCTTAAAGTCAAGTGTTGAAAAGCCGCCGAAGAATTAATTTACCACTCCTGAAAGCGTATTATTATTTTTATTATTATTATTATTCATGAGTCACCTTTCTCAGCAACATGACTAATCATCCAAAGAAGCCGCTGAGGCCAAAGCAAGAATCAAACCCGAACAAGAGTGACTGCGAAAAAACAATCTCCGCAGAGACAGCAGACCTTGATAGGTCTCAGACATCGCCGGTGTCTGACAGGGTCTCTCCCTGGGGGCCTTATTCGTGAAACTTTTTGAAAAAAGCCAGATCAAATGAGCTTTTCTGCTCCTCGTGCTTGATGATGGGAAATGATATCTAAATAAAATATGAAAAGTGAGTGGGCTTTATAGTAGTTGTTTTTTTTTCTTTCCCTCCCCCACTCCTTTTTCTTTTTCCGCGTGTTTATTTTCAGATGCGTTGCCCAGGATCGTGACAGCTGACGAGGCAGCGTGCGCTTTTTGAAATGGAAAGTGCTAATCTGAAACCTCATGCATATTCAGATATTGAAGGTAGGGGCCCCTCTCGGAAGAGGCTTCAGAGCGTTCCGGCTTCACTGACTTTTTAGTCGCGCACTTTCCGGCGGGCCAGCGCTCAACTGAAGAGACGCGTCATATGCTTTGCGAAGAACTCCTTTTCACAACAACATGTGCTTTTTTTTTTTTTTTTTTTTTTTTTTTTTTGGGGGTTTTTTGGGTTTGGGGCCGAGAAAAGGACCCGGGAAAAAAAAAAAAAAAAAAAACTTTTAAAAAAAAAAAAAAAAAAATTTTATT
>CAEGAE010096120.1:0-12539 GCA_903067095.1 Girardinus metallicus
GAGGCGACCTATTTTCCTTTACTTTATTATCTTTAATATTTATATGCAAAATCTGTCATATTCAGCATTTGAATTATAAAATTAGGGCCACAAAAGATTTTTCTCAGGTCACAGTTGATCCTTAATTTCAGAGTTGCAACTGAATGCAACACTCATGTTGCATTCAGTCGCTATGTTCAATTACCTTAATTGCAGCAAACTCGACATCTAACAGCAGTTTTGATAGCAGCATCATTTCTAGCTGTGACACTGATTGACTAAGCACAAACACTATAGCAGTGTACTCTCAGTGCTAATAATCAGTTATTAAAGCTGAAGCTTAAGGCAACGACAGACACTGTTGAATCAGTTTGTAGGATGGATTTAAAAGTCTATAAGCTTATGTAAATATGCAAAATTGTAATGGCAAAGACAACCTAATCTGTCTAACATCCTATAAAAAAACTCTTATCTATCCATACTTTGCACATCCTAAATTTAAAAAGTACTTTACGAGATGTGTTGGGGGGAGGGGGGGAGCATAACCCTGAAAAACAAAAACAGTAAACTATAAATGAGTCATTTAACCTGCAGACATTGGTACTATTCATGGCAGTATAAGCTACGTATATGTGGCTGTTTTGGAGTTTTTTTTCTCCATGGTGGTCCATTCTGGACTTGTGGTGGTTGAACTTGTTAATCTGGGATTTCTGGAACAGACTCTAGTCTCCCTTCAGCCCTAAACAGGATTAAGCAGGTATAGAAAATGATGTGCAGGCAGTGATTTGAAAGTGTGTAAACCATGGAATACACAAGAAAAACTATGAAGGTGAAGTATTTAGACATTTTAGTGAATTGTAATAAACACATTAGGGAAGATATTTGTTGCTGGAATAGAATAGAATAACTTGAGTGAAGTTGGCCCCTCACCTTCTTCAAATTACACAAAATTGGTGTCAAACGATTGTGCAGCAAAACTTTTCATTTGTGCTGCTATCATTTTAAAGATATTAATAAATGTTTCTTGAGGTCATCAAAGGTCAACCATATGCATGCACCTAAAGGAATAAAGAAGCCACCTCAGTCTAGTTAAACCCTTAGGGACAGACTTATATTATGCAGTAACGGTTCATTCCATAAATTGTTTTGGAAAATTAAAGATCAGTTCCATTATAAGCCTCCCGTATTGTTCATAGGGTTTGATCTCATCCAACAGCTTGGTGACCGAACTGTCCAAGAACATTGCCATATAAAAAGAACGCGACGCTTCTTTATTGTAAATCATGTCAGAACAATGGCATTTCAACACATCATGATTGGCAACACATGAATACATAGGCACTTCTTGAAGCCAACTAATATAAGATCTGGTTTTAACATGAAAATCATAATAAATTCAGGGTGAATTTTTTTAGTGGACAACAGGTAGTTAAAAACTGTTCATTAAACAGCCAGACAGAACCAAACAGTACTTTACAAAAAAATAATAAACACATCTTGAATTGTATTAATGGTTCTCTCACTGGAGTTACAACTTCACACAGAAAATCACCTTTCCAAACAGCATATTTCATTTAGGATTTGGCGAACGGCATCCCAGTGTTTCAGTCTTACTCACAATGCCAGACGCATCAAAAGGAAAGCACCTCAGATATATTCCATGAGGTACATTTCACATTTCCTGACGCCACGTTTTCAGATGAACTCATCTTGCACTGACAGGCTGTGATAAATATTCTGCTTATGATGTGCAGCTGCCACCGATGAGCTTTTCACAGCGCGATCTGTCGTCTCTCGCTACGTTTTCTGGGCTCTCTCCTCCACGTAGAGCTGCATCTGTGACAGCCAAACAAACAAATATGGAGGTCGGTAAACAGAGAAGCTTAAACACATGACATGAAAGACATTTTGGCAAACAGCTTCACAGGAAATGTTCGACACGTCTTATTTTTCTTTCAGCCGACCTTCACTATGTCGGACGTCATGGACTTCAGTGGAATGAGTCTCGGCTCCTTCATGTGAACTTCCTGCTCGTCTGCGACGATCCATGGAAAATCCTGAAGATGTAAATGTGCACAAGCGACTAAACCCATGAAAATGTTTGTTTTGTGTTTACATTTTATAGCAAAGTTAACCTTTTTATATTCCAGTTACTACGTGTTTTACAGTGATGTCATGTGACAGACAACAGTTCATGCTCAAATGTCCAAATTTGATTTCTAAGGTCAGAGGTCAGGAAAAACTAGGGTTGAACAAATTCCTTTCAAATTTTCTTACAATTAAAAGAAAGTTAAGTTGAAAGTTGAACTAGAGATTCAGTTTAAACTGAATTAGGCTTAATGTTAAAAAATTGTGTATTTCTTCAAATAAAAGGATTAAGAAAATAAATAAACTGAACCTAAAAGGTAAGAAATCACTGAAACTTTAAAACAACAGAGACAGAATAAGTACGTTATGCACTAGAACCGTTTCCCAAATTGTAATTACCTTTTTATTATATTTAACCTTATGGAGACAGAGGTTATTATAGAGAGAAGAGGGATTATTTCAGACTATTAATGGAAAAAAACATGTTGAAAATAGTTCAATAAGAAAAAAAAAAAACAATACCCAAATTTATTTAAATGTTTTTGCAAATTACTTTAAAATCTACCTGTCAGTAATTTGCACATTACTGTTTTTCAGCATCCGGAAAGTATTCACAGCTCACTTTTTCCACATATTATGTCAGAGAATATTACAAATTGTTTTAAATTAATCACTCTCTCCTATTTTCAATAAATTTGAAAACATATCTACCTTTTTTTCCGCCCACATTGTCATAATTGAGTATTTATGTAGAGTTTTTAGGAAAGACATTAATTTAATTCAATCTGGAATAAGGTTGGAACATAACATAAAGTGGGAAAAGTGAAGTGCTGTGAATGTTTCCTGGATGCACTCAATATAAAGTAAACAAACCCTATAGAAGAGGCATAGATACTTTACAACTTATAACCAGCAAGCTTTTTATGTACTTATTTATTTTTTGTTTCGGGATTTCTCTGGTTATTTTACTTTGGTTTCAGTTTTACCAGTGACTGATATTCGTTCCCCTGGAGTTTCCGGACAGTCTGCTTTGCTTTATAACTCTGTTAGTCAAGTTTTAGAAAGCTGACTTACTGCTCTAACAGCACTTTGCCTAAAACACATCACTTTCTCGTTTACTTCTGAAAAACAGGCTGACTTATAATTAGCAAATACATTTTATTTTGGAGGGCCTCAGAGTAAAGGAGGCTGAACATAAATGCAAATGACACGTTTTAATCTCACACAAAAAATTCCATTAGAGTCTGTGGAAGATTGTTTTGTAAACCAAATGTGAAAAGACGTAGTCCTGAAAAACGCTCACCTTAATGACTTGAACCTTCTCCATGTTGCGCGTAGCAGCATCTCTGGTGTGCACGAGCACTGTGAAAGAACAACCTGAGACAGAAACAGCACATTTCACTGTTTTTATCATTTCAACATCTTTTTACTGCTGTCGACTAGGCCTGTCATGGTAGCAAATTTTTCTGGACAATAAATTGCCCCAGAAAATGAAATGAATGATAACATTGTCGCTTTGAGACCGTTTTTAGCTAACATGTTGATAATGGCATAATAATGCAAGTTCAACCTCATAGGCTAATAAATAATAATAATAATAATCATCATCATCATCATCATCATTTTGTACAGAACATGCCACACTGGAACTGGAAGACATTTTAAATATCCAAAAAAAAAAAAAAAAACTGAAAAGAATAAATAAAACAAGCAAGAAAATAAAAACAAATATCAACCAAAACCATAAATAAAATGGATCATAACTTTATCAACAAAATCTCCATCACCACAATGGAAATTATCAGAGATAATTTTAATTCATCATGTGATTAATTAATTGTTTGTTGCGACAGGCTCACTGTTGACCTATTAAATCAATGTTTAGCACATTATGATTATTAATCTATTTGTGTTTACCGTTCAGGAGCTTATAATGGTAACTCCTCTCACCTGGGGGGTTGTTGTTTAAAACAGCGTCACACACACTGATCTTCAGGATGAACGCTCTCAGCAGCTGCTCCACGTGTGACAACAAAGTGTCTGAGCTGTGCCAATCAGTCACTCCAGTTAGTGATCACAAATACAATTAAAGTGACAAAAGGTAGCTGCTGCTTTTTGGGTATTGCTGGTCCAAAAAGAGGCTGGAAACCTGATTGAGAGCAGAGGAGGTTGGGAGATCTCGAACACAAATCTCTCGACCGGATGATGCTCTTTGTCCATGATGACCACGACCACCTTCTCTGCGTCGTTCTATGACGTAAACATGATAAACCATTGGCGCCATCACAGAGAAAATAACAAGCCGAACTCGTCTTACCTTCTCGATGAGTGGCTTCACACAATGTAAAGTGTCTTGGATGTACTGATTCAGCTCAGGGTGACAGGACATCTGAGGATAATTGTGATAATTGACAGTCAAGCAGATCCGTCTTAGACGTGTCATGCATTTCTCCAGAAATCTCTACCTGCACGGGTACGTTGTATTTCTTCCTCTTCTGAAAGATTCCAGAGGGATAGACTTCACGCACGTACAGGATGAGATGAATCGCGACCTCCAGGAACTCGCACAAAATATCAGCAACCACTGGAAGAGAGGAGTAACCCTGAATCAGGCCACTTATGCACTGTTTACGGGAGGATGAAGACAAACATGAACCAGACTGCGACAGGAAGTTGTTCACTGATGTTACATTGGTCAAATCAAGTAGTAGTAGTGGGAAACTAAAACTGCATTTTGGCAGGCCGTTAGCAGAGGGTGGTTCTGCAAAGTATGGAGTCTAGGAGTGTAAATACTTGCATAAGCCACACGTTTCCTAAAGAAATCCAATCAAAACAGCTGAAGTTTGTGGTTATAATGTGACAAAAGGTGGAAAAAAAAAGTTCAAGAGGTTTACATGCTTTTGCTAGGCATTGCACAATAAACAACAGCAAAAATGAAATATACATTGTTTCTCACTCACATGGTTTATGTATGATCACGGTTTTCACATTCGGAGTGAACATTTATGTTTTATTTACACAACGCCAGCCTCAAATATTTAGGTTTTAGAAAAATGACTGAACCCCATAAATGGGCTAAGGTTAGAGTTTTATGTTAAAATCAAACCCCGCTAAAATATCCGACTCTCCGTGAATCCTTAACTTGTCCTTATTTGTTTAGGATAAGAATAAAACAACTCAATGATAAACTCCAGCACCGTAAAACAAATCTAATGTTCTATTTTATAATCAGAAATAAATAAATAGCACATTTACATATATTTTATTTGGTTGGCTGTCTTACCTTGTCCAAAGTTAAGGTCTTGTCTTGTCAGGGTTGTCATTGTTTATTTCCCAACGAAGAGAACAGAGGAAAAATGTTTCTTCGGCTAGCTCTGCTTGGGAAGCGGTAAATTATTCGTTTTGCTGCTAGTTGCTTAACATTCCTCTGTGTGTCAATGTGTGGCAGAAATGTCAAGAATTAAAATGACCTCCTATTATCAGAGAACAGTGGCAGCAACGCAAACAAAATGAAATGGGTGTATTATATTCTTTTAAACAACCGAAAGAGCGGCTAATTCCGTGATGTTGCCGAGGATACCAAAGCCTCGTGGCGCACATGAATGACGCAGCGTATTGTTTTCGCTTGCACCCACTGGTCCAACAATGATGACGTAAGCTTAACCGTTGGCGCGGTTGGTTTTGTTTTTCTCTGTTCCTCCAGATGTATTAAGTATTTTTAAATTTTAATTTTGGGGAAATCTGTTATTATTATGCATTCTGCAATAGGAGGAAGAGATCAGTTCGGTTTCAAAGAAATTTGAAACGTTGGACAAATTTGCTTTAACAGAATTAACTTCTTTAAAAAAAAAAAAAGTAATTCACATGCATTTCCCTTTAATTAATAGAATTAAATTTCAACTGTGTCTTTAAAGGACCATGAACACACACGCCTTACTTGTGTGTCTCTGCTTTGCCCTGTGATGGACTAGTGACCTGTCCGGGGTGTACCTCACCTCTTGTATACCCGCTGGATCTTCCCCGTGACCCTGCAAGGACAAGTGGGTATGACAATGGAATGGATTACTTCAGCAAGAAAATAAAAAAATAATAAATTCACATATTGAACAAGTTCTTGACAGCTACTTCATTCTCACCATTGCTCATGTCATTTGGGTGACACAAAACGTCCTTTGGTATTTTATATTTTCTTTATGCTATTTTATATTAGCTGGTTTTTCTTTTGTACTTCCCATTTTTATGCAAATATGTATGATTATTTAACGTGCAGTTTATAGTGTGTAAAATGATTCCTACACCTTGTTTTTTCCCATATTTTATTGATATTACAGCCACAATCTCTGTACAGCTGTTGCAGCTGTTCCGTGGCAATATCAGAGGTTTGTCGGAAAACATTAGTGAATAAACAGCTTCATAAAGAAACCCTTTATATTTTTTCTCCCACTTTACATTTTCTTCCGTGCTTTGTGCTGTTTCTAGAAGTCCGTTAACCATTGGAGGTTGTGGTTGTAATGTGGCAAAGTCTGGAAACAGATACAAGGTATTTGTATTGCATGGGAACATGCTATAAACAAACAGCAATTTATCGCCATTTTAAAATAATATTTTTCCAGATAAATGTTTAGCAATTGCGTCTGTTTTCAAACAAATCCAAACTAATATAATTGTATGATTGGCAAATGCAGATATTGTTTTTGTCTTCTGTTTCTTAAAAGCAGTAAATCTGTAAAATAAAATGAAAATCAAGTTTTACACATATTCTAGATATCATTAGACTGTTCTGCAAAAAAAAAAAAAGAAAATAGAATTCGGAACACTGCAAATAAATACGAAGAAAAATTTTGATGTGTGGTCTACATCTACACATTTCTAACACGCAGAAGTCAATGAAATCTTTTATTTTGAAAATCCGGCTGGGCTGATTTTACAACCTGTTCAGAGTTGAAGCCAAAGATCACCCACAACCTGTAACTCTATGCAAGAATGTAGATGAGCTTTACTTTATGCAGATCTGTCAGGAAACCATGACAATGAGGTGACACTTTCAGATGGTAAGCACTCTGGTCTCACTTCACAAACCTCTAATTTAGAGGCCACGTTTCACATTGATATAATCTGCATGTGGAATTGCTGCTTTTGTAGAAGCCTAAACTCTTCAACCGAACTCACCCTTCTGATGAAAGTAAAATGCTTGTGATTTAACACTTGTTACAACTCCGAGAGGCTTATCTACTGTAAAAAAGTGCTACAGACTGGAGGAGTATTCACTTTTCACCTAGTTTTTTACTTCTTCACATATTAACTATCCAACAGCTGACCATGGTGGAGTTTGCACATAAGCTGCTGTAAATGCATTGCTGTGCATAACCGTTGAAAGGGCACAAATACCCGGATCTCCTTGCAGACTGTGAAGTCATGCCGTTTTTGGAATTCGTAGCTGGGAGCATTTCAGGTAGAAAAATACTTGTGAAGCAAATACAGCATGACGCTTGAATTGCTGATGAAACAACATCTCCCTTTTGCTGGCTTTTGCAGGTGCAGTGGGAATTGCAGTGGGACATCCACTGGACACAGTGAAGGTTACGTGGAGCTCTGAAAGCTGCTAATGCCTCATCGTGTCTAAATCATGCTTATGATGGAACAATGTTTTATTCGTAGGTGCGTCTGCAAGCCAAGTCTGTGTATAAAGGGATATTTGACTGTGTGACTAAGACGTACATGAACGAAGGAGTAGGTGACTCATCCTCTGTTTTGTTTTGTACTTCTGCTTAAGCACAAACCTGGTGCAATTAGGATTATGAGGTTGATGTTAATGTTTTGCATCTTCTCTATCAGTTCCATGGATTCTTCAAGGGCATGTCCTTCCCTGTTTTGACCACCGGCCTCGTCAACTCCATTGTGTTTGGCTCCTACAGTAATGCTTTAGATTACCTCTCTCAGTCTGATCGTCGTCTCACCAGCCACTGCAAACAAGTCTCTTCACTACAAGTCTTTACTGCGGGTTGCTTTTCAGGCATTGTGCAGGTAAGCATTGGTTTTCACACAAACATCTCCTTACAGAGCCTCAGGTGGATTTATATGGCTGCGATTCTGTTTGAGCTTCGGCTTCAGAATGAAGATTGCTCTTTTGAAGAACATAAAGTGTTCTTCAAAACAAGCAAAAGCATATTAATTGTGACATGAATTTTAATATGATTAAGGACAGGCTTTAAGTGAGAAAGAAGTCAATGATGTCTTACAGATGTTTACATTGCTAGAAAGTCTGCCCATCTGGAGTGTAAGTCGAAACACAAATGCAAACGCTTAATGTGTTACATTCAGCCTGCCTTCAACCAGCAAAAACTTATTAAAGCTGGATGCTTTTTTAGCTAATCTAAATAATTTATTTAATTCGCCTGCAGATGGCAGCACATGCCCAAAACTCAACTGTTTTTTTTTTTATGAAAATTAAGGACAAAAAGAGAAGTACAATTAGTTTTTGGTTGGGTTTAATATTTTAATGAGACAATTTATACTTATGCCATAAAAATGTATTGGCGCTTTATAGAATTTACCAATTTGAATGATTGCACTTACTTCAATATCACACAGAGGTAGCCTGATTAAATGCAAAAAGCTTTTTTTAAGGATTAAAGGGTGTCTATCCCAACTTGGCCCTTTTTAAAATATTCCTTAAACCAACAGTGATAAAAATGTGTCAGATAAAATTTATCAAATGTAATTGGTGATTACATTTGATAAGAGGGAAGTTATATTTTCACATTTATTTGGAAATCTCTTCCTCTTAATACACAAAATCATCATTTGAAATGTACATTTTGTATTCACTTACCATAGCTTACTATTTTCTTTTTCTTGACATGAAAATCTGTTTGGTGATCTGAAGCATTACAGATTTTCATGGGACCGTAAGCGACAAAGTGCCAAAAATACATTCAACAAATGACATCTTCAGTCATTTGAGTGGATTGTCCCTTTAAAATTCTTTGCCTCCAGGTGCTGGTTTGTGCCCCGATTGATCTGGTGAAGGTGCGTCTGCAGGGTCAAACAACGGCCGAGCGGTACCGTGGCCCCATACACTGTGTGGCAGTCATACTCCAACAGGAAGGGGCCCGGGGCCTCTACAGAGGAGGGGCGGCTCTGGCTCTGAGGGACGTACCATGCTATGGACTCTATTTCCTGCCTTATGAGCTCACTCGTAAGGCCCTGACTGAGACTGGAGAAGAGCCAGGTCAGGCTAAGCTCACCGACACAAGAAACCATGAGTCAGTCAGAGTATCCTAGGATGAAAGCCAAAATAATGTAATTACTGTTCAATATATCATAATTAAAAAAAAACAACGTACTTGAAAAGAGTCACAACTAGACGGTTCATATTTGCTGTTCGCACAACGTAGGAGGATCACAATAAACTATATATATATATATATATAATAATATTGATAGCACTTCGGTACCACTGTAATGTTGACAATACTTCTTCCAATGGCAGATTATTTCATTTAAAACGAGACATTTTCCCCTAGACACTGTTAAAAGTGAAATAAGCTGCCATTGGAATTAGTACTTTTTCATCAATATTAAGAAGTTATTAACTTAAAACAACTCTTATATGTTGCTCAGCAGATACTTGTAAGTCAGTTTTGTCTTATTTCGAGTGTACTAAGATATTTGCACTAGATGTAACCCAGGGTAGAAAATTGCCCTTAATCCCGCCTTTGCTGCTCCATTGGTTGGAGTGACAGTCAGTCACACAGTGCATTCAGCTAATCACTGCACCTGAAGTGGTTATTAAGGCCTGCTCCAGCTTTCCCAGTCAGGTGTGAGGGGGAGAGCTGGAGACAAAGGAGCTACAGATCTGAACATCCAGTGAGCTTGGAGCCATGAAGTTGTCATGCACTGAACTATATATGGAATTGGCCAGGTGACCCTTGTTAGGGTTAAAGGATGGCGAGCTTCTGACAACTGGCTGGGCCAGGAGAACCTGAAATACAGTCCAGGCTGATGGTCTGTAAAATTTCCCCCTCCATCTCACCATACAGACACACAATCCATTATTCACCTATCTTCATTGGAAACAAATTGCACTTGGACATTTTCACCTCAACTATCTGGATAATCAAACTATGGACTAAAGAAATGTGTGTCAGTCAGACACTGTGCTGACTGGCGGGGAAATGTAGGATTTTTGTGCACATTATATATGGAAGATTTACTGCAGTACTATGTATATATATTTTGTATTTATTGTTGGGTTCTATGTGTGTTTTGTGTCCTGTGGTGTTCACTTTAATTTTCTATTTTCTTTTTTTTTTTTTTTTTAAATACATGGTATTGAAAGCAGTTATTCTTTTGTAGTGTTTTTATTGATTACTGACAACAGCTCCAGTAGGTGAATTTAAATCTTCTAATATCGTATGCCATCTAGTCCCTTAGCATATGAATTAGTGCTACAATTACACATAAATGTAATTCTATTTTATGGACATAAAATATTGTGGATCTCACCATAAAACTTTCCCACAGTTTAAGAAGTGGATCAAGTCTTCTCCAATAGATCAGAAAAATAGATTCTGTATGATTTCTGAGTTGGGTTACATTCTGCACATTTAGAAATCTAGTACTAAAGAACTTGCTGGTTAGGTAATAATACTCTTACAGAGAAGCAGGTTTGGGTAGGTTGAATACTCCAGAGGGGGAGTGGGTTATCATCTCCTCGATAGGAGACCAGAAGGAGGGAGAGGTGGAGAGCAGCTCACACAATAACAGACTGAAAACTACTGTTAACATGCAGCAAACATGGTACATTTATTTAGTGCTTGTGAAGCACTAAATATGATTCTCAATCACAAAAAAATAAACAACAAAACAAGCAGACAAAGGTCTAGTTGAGCACTGCAACATAGTAATAGTTGGGATTCTCTTGCTGTTAAAACTTTGCTTTTATTATTCATGTATAAAATTTTTTAGTTGCTGGTTTTGTCTAATCAATAAAGCTGGTTATTTAAATCATACAAACACACCATTCATAAAATCTAAATTGTTAAAATTTGCTTGCATAGTGTTATTATAAACCATAATTATCTTGTTTAAAGCCATAAATAAATAATTAGCTGGAAACATTAAAAAGCTCTCCTTCAAAAAGGAAGGATTTTTTAATTTAAAGAGAAAATGTGAATTTTTAAAGAAAAGTACAAAAGATTTTTCTATATTGAAATATGAACAAAAAAAATATTTCTACCAATACTGGTTTTCTTGATGAGTAGTTTAAATATAATAAAAATATAATTAAAATGTGCTGTAAATTTCCCTGAAATAAATTTTTTGAAGAGAATAGAAAAATAAAAGCATTACAAAATTATCACCATACCTGTATCAAAGCAAAGGTCTTCAGCTCTAATCAGNAAAAAGAGAATAGAAAAATAAAAGCATTACAAAATTATCACCATACCTGTATCAAAGCAAAGGTCTTCAGCTCTAATCAGTTTTTAGTTAGGTTTGAACATGGTGCACAAAACCCAGTTGGTAAAAGAACATATTCTGATTGAACTTTCAAAAGAACAGAGACCTTGTCTATTAGTGCGAGCAGTTACTTGGTGCACCGATAGCTGTTTAAAGATAAGCCACCAGCCAGTCATAGATAGCAAGTAGCTGGTCCTGAATGGAGGAACGCCCGTTTTCCAGTGGCCCTGCAGTAGTTAAGCAATGTTGTAGTAAACCCTGTTGCCAACTCGGTACTTCATATTTATAGTTTTCTAGATGTAGTACTTGGAGAAATCCTCAACATGTCCAAAACTAAGAAACTCTATCGATCAAGCAGATGGACATTGAAGTATGTCACTGGAGATTTGTTCTCCTGCCCACGGGATGAATCCTTGGCCCACTGCATCAGTGAAGACTGTCGCATGGGAGCAGGCATAGCGGTGATGTTCAAGAAGAAATTTGGCCGAGTCTCGGAGTTAAAGGAGCAGAGTGAGTCAGACTAGTTATTAAAAAGTCTTTGTTTGGGGAAATATGTTTCATGTTTATGTAGTTCGCTCAAATGTCTGGTTTCAACATCAAGTGCTAAATCACATCCTGTATTTTTTTTTTTTTTTATGTATGTATGTCCTAATAGAGAAGCTGCCAGGGCAGTGTGCTGTCCTGACACATGATCATCGTTTCATCTATTACCTGTAAACATACCACAGTCAATTATACTGCATAGGACCTAAATTGGTTCATTATTCAATCTGGTGACTGTATCTTTTCTATTATGTATCTCAGATCACAAAGAAAAAAGCCAGCCAGAAACCCACGTATGTCAGCCTGAGACAGAGTCTGGAAGACATGAAATCTCACTGCGTACAGAATGGTGTCAATAGGATATCAATGCCCCGGTTCGTAGGAACTACTGTGGATAAATTACTACTGTAATAAATACCCTTAATTATTCTTCTTCATTGGGAATAATTAAACAGTATGTTTATCTT
>CAEGAE010096141.1:0-43912 GCA_903067095.1 Girardinus metallicus
TTTTGGACTGTGGGAGGAAGCCGGAGAACCCGGAGAGAACCCACAGGGAGAACATGCAAACTCCGTGCAGAAAGACCCCGGGCCGGGAATCGAACCCAGAACCTTCTTGCTGCAAGGGAACAGCTCTACCAACTGCACCACTGTGCAGCCACATTGCATACGGATATTTTAATAAAATACTGAAAGTTTAGCCTGAACGTAGTCCAAAAAACTCTTTTATAAAAGTGATAAAAAGTGAGCAGTAAAAGCAGCTTTGGTGCAATTCCCTGTTGAAAGTGAGGGAGAGTAAAATAACAAATAAAAAGGCTTCATATGCCACAGTCCAGCTTTTAGGAAGAATCCAGATAAACCAGAGGTCACTGAAGCAACTACTGTGAGATGCTGAATACATAATAAGCATAAGGATGGCTCTCTTTACTGAGATGTTATGTTGCCTGTGATTATTGATAAAGGTAGAAGCTGAAATCACATCAGACATGTAAACCATGTAGGAACCTTGTCTTCTCTTCCCTTATTCTGCTTTCTGAACATCACATCCACAACGCCACAGGATCGATTATTTGTGACAAATAATCGAGTTTATTTGTCCATAGAGTTTATGGATAGGAAGTCTCCTCCATGTGTTATCTATAGGTTGAGGACATCACTGTGTCCTGTCCACAGTGATGTTTACTGACCCTTATCTTTTCTGTAAATGGATGTGTTTGTTTTGAGGAATAAGAACTGCAGATAGTGAAATAGGACATAGACATGAATACACAGGAGAGGTCACTATGAGAAACTTGCATGCTTTATTGTTTCTTCATAAATCGTTGCCAATGTTGTCATTGCACATTAATTCCAGAAAGAAGTGTGTTTTGGACACAGGCTTCATATTGCCATTGGTGAGGATCCTGCGTCAGTAAATAAAATGGAGAATACTCCCAGTGCATTCTGGGAGTCCCCCAGCCTTGACTTGCAACTCATCAAAAGAGTTCTTTCTTTATGCTTCAAATCAAGAAGCCCTTAATAGAACCTGGAGGACTGAAGTTGGCTAAAAGATCTGTACATTGTGAAAGAAATTCAAGGACAGATGAGAACCAGCGTCATAAACATCAGTCTGGACAGATTAATAAAGCCATGTCAAAGGCTTTGGGACTGCAGAGAACCACGCTGAGAACCATGAGTACACATGGAGAACACAGGAAACAGTGCTGGACCTTCTGTTGCTTCAGTTCTTCTGTTTGGTCAGCACTGATTTTGGCTTTGGAACTGCTCCATATAGGCCAAGGGAGGCCTCTGTTGAACTCTGACCAAAGGGCCAAAAACTTGATAATTCCCAGGATTCTTGTACAAATATTCTGTGGACTGGTGAGACAAAGGTGGGCCTTTTTCAAATAGTTTTTATAGGGACTGTATGACTGGAGCTGCTATAGAGAAAATGTCCTTTTTCAGGTTCAGGTCCTGTTTTACCAGGAAACTTTTCACACTTGCATTTAGGGCTGGACAATAAATCGATAACCATATAGATTGCGATAAATACATGATCAATATCAATACATAGTTCCCACAAATCTGAATCTGCACCATTTTAGTAGGTAAGCACATGCACAATGAATAGCAGACCCATGGCTTCCAGATCAGCAAAAACAACATATGTGGACAATCTTGGCTACTGTGGGAGAGAAAGATACATAAACAAAGTCACTGCAGACCCGTATGAGACGGAGAAGGAAAACATGTTAGACGATGTGGACAAGCTGCCTCTGATCTCCTACTATGACATACTAGAACTATGACATAATTCTCTTCACTGCTTTCTAATTTTGCTAGTTTGGCAGTACTATATTAAATATCGCTGATATTTATCTTATTATTACACAGAAGTGGGTAGGGTACTTAAAAATTGTGATCAAGTAATAGTTGTAATGTACTGAGGTAGTTTATAAGTTAGGAATGAGGTGAAAGAAAGCTAATTCTAAGATTGTGGCTTGTTTATTATTGTCATAGCAACTACCTGCCAAGATGGCAGTCGGTTACAAAGTTCATGGATGTGTGATGTCACATGAGAACTATGTATTCAAAGCCCTAAAGAGAACCCAGTCAGAGTGTCAGGCAAACATTATTCTGTATTTTACTGAGACATGACTGCAGGATTTTATCCCACTGCAAAACATTAAATCTTACCAAGTATTTGTGGTCTAGTTTCTTCTGCAAATAATGTAATAAACTTGAAATAGGACAAAACTAACTAAAAAGTAACTTTTTAGCAAGCTATAAATATATAGATAATACTTCTGATGGAATACTCAATAATTTTACTGAACTCCTATCCATCCATAATTACACAGCATTCTGGGAGTTTTAGGTAGAGGAAACGGTTTCGCTGCTCGACCTCTCATGACCAGCTAAGCGAGGTCATATATTCTGCAAAATACAGAATACATTTGGTGGCATCTACTAACTCTCATAGTCTTTGGTTACCTAGCAACAACCTGTTGAGTAACTTGCGCAGCAGCAGTTTCAGGTTTGGCTGTGCCTCTGAACTGCTGAGAATGGAAACAACAACAATGTGGAGTGAAGACTGGATAAAACAGGAAAGATCACACCACAGTCTGGTAGGATTTCAGATATATAAAACAAAAAATAATCAATAATTATTGACACCCACTGATAAGAAATGCTTTGTGTAGTACATTTGCCATTATACATTTTCTCTGAATGCTCGTAAAAACATTCAAAGAAACATTAATACAAAACTTATTACAAAATCTGAAACGTAACTCACATTGCCTTCAAATCTCTTCTAGCTGAGTTTACTTTGTTACTTTGACTTTGTTCCTCTGTGTATTTCTCTTCCGTGTCACACATTGAACCGAGATGAGGTCAGATAAACAGTGTATTGATATTTTCAACATAAGCTCCTTGTTTCTCTACTGAAATGTGGTCATTGGTGGTTTTGATTCATTTATTATTGCAAAACCAATTTCACACAAACCAGAGCTTCTTTGGTTTACTGCACTAGTACCCAGAACCCAGTCGTACTAAAATATCAACCGTGTCCTTTGGATAAATGATTGAGACCCTGGATTTATTAGAAAGTAGGTCTGTTGACTCCATCGTAAATCCAGCGTTACGCCACTATTAAGTCAGAGAGCGTGTGTGTGTGTGTGTGTGGGTGTGCGTGTGTGTGTGGGTGTGTGTGTGCGTGTGTGCGTGTGTGTGTGTGTGTGTGTGTGTGTGTGCCCAATGCTCACTGTGGTCTGCATTCCTGCTCTGCCCTACTTTCTGTAGCTCGCTCGCTGTGAAACAAACCTGTTCTTCTCTGACCAAGTGGAAGTTTACAACCAGAGCAGTCCTGTTCTGGGAGCTCAGGGTTATGGAACCCTTCTTTTCTCCTGACTTGTTCCACAGAATGGAAGCAAGATGTTGTTCTCTGAAGAACAGTAGATCAGTCAAACCCGTCTCCATCCTTGAGCGTGGCTGCTCAGTTTAAAGTGCTTTCTGTGAGGAACGTTGATGTGAGAACTGTTGCTCCATAGTCATGGCAGAGGACAGTAAATCTGTGCCGGACTGATGGAGGTTTGGAAAACCTGTAGGAACCTCCGGCTGCCGAGGTTCCTCTGCAAACAGTTTGTATTATTAACTGCTGATGTGGAACATTAATATTACAAATCGAAAAGTCAAAGAGCTCTTTGTGGGTACAGAAGTCATATTCCACTGGGAACTGAACCTTATGTCAGGAGGCTGATGGTGGTTAAAATACTCCAGTAAGAAACAAATCACTCTCTGTAACTTTTAGCAGAAAACTGTTAGATGTCCTTTTGTAACTTTCTAAGGAAGATTAATGATGATACTAACTGCTATTCAGTGGAAGTCCCCGTGTAGTTAAGTGTTCTTTTTTCTGCGAAATGCGACTTATGTGGAATTGTGAATTATTGACAGAAAATTCACCTATTTGCTGAACATCTCCCTGTTTGTGTGTGTGTGCAGCGGTATGTGGACGGTGGAATCAGTGATAACCTGCCTCAGTCAGAGCTGAAGAACACAATCACCATCTCGCCCTTCTCCGGTGAAAGCGACATCTGCCCCCGGGATAACTCCACCAGCTTCCATGAGCTCCGCTTCACTAACACCAGCATCCAGATGAACATGGGGAACCTGTACCGCCTCAGCAAAGCTCTGTTTCCCCCGGAACCCAAGGTAGAAACTCCCACAATGCTCTTCTCTTCCTCAGGAAACCATTTAGAACCTGGTGATGCTGCTGTTCATTCGCCACAACTTCAGAAGATGCTAACTCTCCTGCCCCCTGGTGGTCACACAAACCTGGCTCATTCAGATTTCTACTTTTAACTTGACACTGTGTAAATGAGCAGTTTAAGTGGCAGCCATTGTGGCTTTCTGTCCTTTTCCTAATCATGGTGAAATTTATTATTTTTTTTTTTTTTTTTGGGACAAATAGCTGGAGATGTAACCCAAAACTTTACATCAGTTTAAAAACAGCTAAGTGATTATGTTCATCAGTTTTCATCAAAATCCAAATAGCGCTTTTTTCAGTTTGGACTTTCATAGTTCTAATGGATCACCAGGCCAGAATGTTTGTGAGACTCAACAGTCATAGACATACCATGAATATTTTCACAAATTGAGCCTACTCTTCTCTTTCTATAAAAATACATACATGTGCATATTTATATGAAAAATTATCTTTTTTATACCCTTTTCTACTTTAAATGTCTTCAATGAGAGTAAAAGTGGAACTGAAGTCAAATTGCTTGTTTTCTATGCACAAAATCAACATTCTGATTTCAATGTTGACCAAAAATCGTGAAACTCAAGAAGCTGTTAATAAACTCATCCAGTGAATAAATGATGTAACAATATTTGTAGAACTAATTTAGATTTATTTCCTTCTTTCTTATGGTCTTATTTTGAAAAACTTCAGCTACCCTGCAGGTAGTCAGAAATAGCAGTGGCAGGTGAAGCAAAGCCTCTGACCTGATGCCTTCCTCTCCCTCAGGTCCTGGCTGACATGTGTCAGAGCGGCTATAAGGACGCTCTGCGCTTCCTTCAGGAGAACAGTGAGTCCCGTGTTGTTCTGCCGCCTACAGCCTTGCCTGAGCTGCAGTTAGCCTGAGTTATGTGGTCTGTGTGTGTTTGTGCTGCCAGACTTGCTGATGCTGGACTGCCCCAGCCGCAGCCTGCCAGACAGCTCCGGAATCGGCCCCGGCTCCGGCTCTGGCCCCAGCCCCGGCACCAGCAGCTGCTGCTCCAAGCCTGCTGAGAGCACCAAGGAGTGGGTGCTGCGTAGACTCCGCCTGCTGCACAACAAGCACTGGTGGCTGGATGAACACATTGTTCTGCCCACCCACATAAAGAAAGGTGGGATGCTGACTCTAAGTTTGAAAGTTGATCATTACAGATAAGATGACATGTCAGCATGCAGCTGAATAATCCCCCTCATCGTGTCTGACAGTGTTCTGTGAGGCCTGCCAAGACAAATCGGGTCTTTATGCCAGAGTGTCTGGCATGCTGCCACTGAGAGTTGCTTCCTACATGTTGATGCCATACACACTTCCGGTCCAGTCTGCATATTCTGTGGCCCAGAGGTAAGCTGGTGGGATCCGCAACATGTTACCCACAGAACTGCTAAACGTTCTGTGGGTATTAAACATTTCTTCATAGAATATGATATTTGTGAACATGTGGTGTGTGTGCGGCAGGTTTGTGGAGTGGATCCCAGAGGTGCCTGCTGACGTGCGCTGGCTGTTTGGAGTGGCAGGTGACGTGTACAGACAGGCCTGGAAAACCAACGCAGCTGCTGCCAACAGGTGAAGCACCTGAAGCTTTACTTCACTTTAAAGACTTTAGTGAACACAGGGCCAGTCCAAGGCAAAGCAAACTAAGCAGCCGCTTAGAGCCCGAAGGCCACTAAGGGGCCCCTTCAGTGGAGTTGATTTTTCTTCTTTTTTTTTGTAGTAATAATTTCTATGTTATTATAATATCAAAAACACACAATTTCACTATGAAGTGATTTGTTTTTACAATTATATATATTTGATAATGTATGTAAAAATTGTTATTTTATTGATAAAAAGAAAACAAATAAATTGCTATTGGTGCCCCCTGGTGGCCGCGGTAGGTACCGCACGTTTCGCCGGTATCATGAGCTGCTGTTCAATGAGCAGAGAGCATCCAAAAGTCCAAAGCTCCTGTCAGAAGTTAAGTAAGCAAAACAATGTCTCAAAAAAAGGACTTATCATTCAGGGAAGGAGAAAAGAGGAAGAATAGAAAAAAGTCAAGATAAAGGAACGGTCCAGTTCAACAGCCAAACATTTATGCTAGGGTCTTTGTGTTTGTGTGAAACTGAGTTTAAACTTTAAATGAGTTGATTCTTATGGTTGGCTCTGTATATTTTTGAGGTATTTTTGGCTTCAAAACGCCGTGTTTGATAACGTTTGATAATAATAATTAAAACTTCTCGATGTTTGACATTGTCTAACAAAATGTTTTTACGCCAGGCTACATAGCTGCTACATCGATGAGCTACTCTATGCTGTAGTGGGGATATGTTGTTTGCTGCTGAGCGTAATCATGTTGTGGCTAACACAGACATTATTTTACATCAACTTCTAAGTTATGTGAAACTTCTGTTAAAATCATTTGAAGGCACAGAATCAGTCCAGTACTGGTACCGGTGCACATTCTCAGGGGAGAAAGACTCACCTGGTATAAATTCATTTTTTAGCTATTGGAGTAACGCTTAAGAGAAATTTATTTAATCAAAGAATGTCATGACTTCGTGTGTATGGCTGCACTGATTGCAGTTTTCTGGTCGATCCCTTGTTACCGATCTTTAAAAAGCCTGACCTGCCAATTTTGATTTTAGTTGATATAAATTTTTTTTTAAAATGTCGCTAAATATAACAAGAAAGGCGCTGAGTTGACAACAGAGGAGTGAATATTGTTAACTGTAAACGTTCAGACCTGACCTGGTGGGTCGGGTCTGTCAGTCAAACCTCTCACTGTAGAGCAGAAGAGGACAGAGGCTGATCTTAAAACATGTAAGTATCGGCCAATCACGATCCCCCAAAATTAAGGAAATCGGCGCCTAGAAATCAACTGGTCGATAAATTAGTTGGCCAGTAAATGTATCCTATTATACATGTATATAATGTAAACAGCACTGCTAGAGATGCAATAAGTTTATAGCAGGTGTGTGAATGATCTAATGATCGGACTGCTGATTGCAGCCGGTCCATGTTGTTAGCAGAACTAGGGGGCCCTAAAACCAAATTTCGCTTAGGGCCCCATGGAGGCTTGGGCCGGCCCTGAGTGAACAGATAGCAGGTCCAAGTATCCAAGCTGAGGACAACTTGGATAAAGATGCATTTCAATTGACCAGTTTATTTGTTTCCTTGTAGGAGAGGACGATATGGAAGTTTTACCACAATAATATGTAGTACTATTGTGATAATGATAAATATTACAATAAGATCAATTTGCAATGTTACTATTTTTGGTAACTGTATGGCTATGACAGCTTGGCACAGCAATCACAGACCCACAAACACAAGTCCTGCTCTTTAAAACATTTCATTTCACATGCTCTTCTTTACCACACCAGTCACTGAAAGCAGTGTACTGTGTGTCACTGAGCTGCTCACAGTTGATTTGATTGTTGTTGATAATCAATGAACAAACAGTGGAGAAAATAGTCAAGCTAACAATCCTGACAATATGAACAGCTTTGGAGAGTTTTAAACATCATTAATTGGAATTTATTGTGACAAGGTTAATCAAATGTTTTTATCATGACAAGAAATATACCACAATAATTGATAAATGATACAATAAATGCCCACTCCTATTTCCATACATTGTTTTTTTTCTCCTCAATTAAAGCTTTAGTATGTAACTTTTACAAAAATATGTATTAATAGTCATGTTATGACAGTATAATATGAGACAGATTATTTGTGGAAGGATTGAGCTACTATTGCTGTCTGAAGAAAAGCGTCGCTCAGAAACAACCAATCAGAGTCAGGAGGAGGGTCTAAGCGCTGTCAATCATCCTTGTGTTCCTGATGCTCAAAATGTGGAGAAACAACTTATCGCTTCATGAAAACAATTTATTCATGCTAATTAGCTTTAGCATTCATGGAAGTCCAGGAGAAGCTGTGGCATAGCAGAGAGAGTTTACACAAAGTAAAAATTACTAGTTGGACTGGGAGATTAATTCACTACAACATGAGGAAAATGTCTTACTACAAGTAAAATAATGTTCAAATGAAATTAGTACTAGTACTGAGGCCCAGTGAGAGTCCAGCTGGTGGTGGACGCGCACTGCTGAAAACGCTGGACCATAAAATAGCATACCAACCCAACTCGACCAGGCCAGACCCGACCAGGCCAGACCCGACCAGGCCAGACCCGACCAGGCCAGACCCGAGCAGGCCAGACCCGAGCAGGTCAGACCCGAGCAGGTCAGACCCGAGCAGGTCAGACCCGAAGCTCTCAGTGGAGTGAGGTACAAGTGACTGACCTTGCAGAAAGTCTCACATTATCCTGGAATTTAGTAAATACAAATTATTTTGATGACCCTAACTGATTTAAAAATGAAATATAGTCTGGTTTCATGTCAGACAGTAAAAAAAAATAAGTGGCTCCATCTGTTCTTAAATGATTTCAGATCAGATCTGCTCATTTATAATCTCTTGTTCTGAATGTTTGCCTTGTACAGTGAGCGCTGCCTGAGGAAGTGCTTGAGCGTCCCGCCGCTCCCTTCAGAGCCTGAGAGTCCCACACAGACCATCGTTCCTGCCCTTTCTTCCTTTGACCTCCACAGCAACTACTGGGACATCCCATCGTCTACCTCCTCCTCTCCCACTGCCCCCTCCTCCCTACAGCAAGTCAGCTTCTTTGTTGGCTCACAGGATGAGGCTCAGAGCCCTGAACGGCTGTGAATACCTGGACTTCGACTGGACTACATTCTGCTCCCTCTGGGTGGAGGGAAGGTGGAGTGAGCCTCATGAGGACTTGGTCCCTCCACTGGGGAGCAGAGATGTGTTTCAAGGCAGAGGAATGTATCTCTACCTGTTAGCTGTAAATTTGCACATATGTATTTATTCCAAAGCATTTATCTCGATTCAGATTTTATTTTTCTGTCCATTAAACCAATTTCTCTCTACGTCGACACATTGGAGTTTCACTATGAAAGTTCTTCAGCAAGTGCCTTTAGACGTCTTTCATGTAAGTTTTGGAGGCGATGGAAAGTCAGTTCCTTGAAAAACTGATGGTCAATTTGTTTGAAGTCTTTAAAAATGTGGAAAATATGGAGTTTGCTTTCAGTGTTTTTAAAAGTTTTAATATGTATGGAAAAAGATACAGTTTCCGAACTTTATTCAATTTTCTAAAAGATAAAAAAATCTGGATTTGTAAAATTAAATGTTTTTGTATTTACTTTAAAATATAAAGACAGTCTTAGTTTCCATTGTAAAACAATTTTTGCTGAACAATGCAAAGCATTTACCAGACATTGCCTATACTACATGCAAACTGTCACAGCCTATTTTATTTAAATTTGAAAAGTGACTTCTGAAGTGTGTGGTCAGAAAGACTGGAATTGTTTATCTAAACTTTATTTAGTTTTAATCTAATTCAACTGTAACAATTTCCATCCAGCCAACAGTAATACATACTAATAAAACACCATTTCAATCAGTTCAGGGTGTTTTTGTTATGAGCTGCAGGTCAGATGATGACTGATGAGTAATAATTTGGGGTTTCATAGATGAGTAAAGTTGTTGCATCTCATTTGTTCCTGGAATCCTGGCCTTTCTGTCCCTGATTACATCCTGAGTCTACAACAGATCAAGAACACTGTACAAATAGGCACACAAACAATTAATGGGCTTCCAGAAGATCTTAGATAGTAATGTGGAGTTAAATAATGTTTCCTTCATGCCAGGCTGTAACATCAGCCTGGTCCAGTAACATATCCATGCAACAGTCATCTTGCAGTACAGTGAGAATGGTTTTTATGGTTTTAAGGTCTAAAATATGGACGGGGCTAAACATTTTCATAAATTATGTTTCATTTGCTTCTCCTTTTCAATCTAACAATGTACCAGTCAGTTTGTTAAAACTGCATTGTTTTATTTGCACTTAATCTGCCTATTAAAACTCTCCAATGCTGTCTTTGTAAGAGTTTGAATTGAATGTGTGGCTTATTTGAAATAATTGCCAATATTGTTTTTCTTCCATTCTGATTGACTGAGATGTTCTCTGAAGATTTGCTCCACAAACAGTTTAGAGCTGTTTGATTTTCCCATCTCCACATCAGTTCATCAGTTCAGATCAATAAATTCTACATCAACTGAATTTAATGGTGGAACTGGAATCTCAAATAACTTCAGCTGAATTTAAAAATACTTTTTATTCCCAAAAGGGAAATTAAATGTGACTTTATCAGACAGGTGGATGGAGCAATAGAGCAGGAGGGACAATCAGCAGGGTCAAACATCTTATTAATCAATTGTTAGGAAAGAAACAGCTACTCTGGGTTAGGATTTGTCTCTGGAGCCAAATTCAATTGTATGAAAATGATGGTTTTACATTCTGTTGAACTATGGGGTGTACTAACTTTCTCCACCCTTGTTGAATAAATGATGACGAGTGGAATATGTTGTGGTTTTGTATAGTTATGGCAAAATTATTACAATATCTGAAAATAGTATATTTACTCACATTTACTTTTTATCCACATTCTTTCCTGTCATTTATGTTTTTCTTGTAAAGCGTTTTTGAGCGTCCTATAAATGGAAGTTTGATTCTGTATTATTATTATTATTATTATTATTATTATTATTATTATTATTATTATTATTATTATTATTATTATTATTATCATTATTATTATTATTATTACTGTTGTTGTTGTTGTTGTTGTTGTTATTGTTATTATTATTGTAATAGTACTGGAGCATGGCGTTACAGAACAAACTAAATAAAAATGTTTAAAAAAAACACAAACAATATATATAAACGTTGTAATTGGATGAAACGTTGTAAAAAAAGAATCTTTAAACTTACTAATAAGTTATTTATTAGTTTATTTATTTATTTGTTTTGCTAAAATGTGGTTTTCACCATAAATTTTTGACTGTTTCGGTCATTTTTTACGAAACCGGAAAAGATACGGAGGGAATGCTCTTTATTGCCCAGACTACGTTGGGCCGTTTGGCGTCAACGGCAGCAGCATCAGACAAGAGAATAACGTAATAATGGAGGAATTTCAAGGTAAACTAGATGGATGTTCCTTTCCTCCTTTGTGTATTTTTTTTTTCCAAACTCGAACTTGCTGCATCTCAGCGTTACATATTCAGAATTATCATTTAAAATGTTATTGCTGCGTTTGCTTTACCGTTTTTTTTTTGACAGCGACCTCTTTTGTTTGGGATTTAGCCCAAGTACAGCTATGGTAATGTTAGGATCAAAATGAAGCTAGCTGCTAAAGGGCTGGGTGTGTTTTATCGCCACAAAAGTGGCCCTGTGTTAGCTTCACTGTTATCGATGGAACATTTTAATGAATGAACTGGACTAGGGCGTCGCCAAAAATGCATTTCATTGAACAAACTTGAATCATTATTCTCTGTACAGTTTTGAATTTGTTTTTTATTCATTGCATATTTTTTTAAAATGTATAATACGTCTTGTTAAGAGCACAATATTAGATTGTGGCTGTATTATCATGCAAACTCAACTCGTCCGAATGCAATACTTGACGCCAAAAGCGAGTATTAACCACACAATTACAAGTTAAGCATCTTTTATACGTCTATAAAGGCGAAGAGTTGGCATTGTTTCATTTGTTTATCTGGTCTTCTTGCAGATGATCCCACTCTTGGTGAGGAACTGTCTCAGTGCAAAACCTGTAAAAGGTTTTTCTTCCCCGGTGTCCTGGTAAATAAAACAACTTTCTTCCAAATACTTCGTAAGATTTGTATTGATTCGGTGTTGTAAAAGTGCACTCATTTGGAAGATGATGATGTGGTTTTATCCCAGTTAAACCTTTTCAGGAAGGGTTTGCCATCCTTGCAAACTTCAAACATTGAAAGTTTTGAAGTTGCTAGGCGATCACATTTTCCTCTGGGTCTGTCAGCTGACTCAAGCAACAGTATTTTGGTAAAAAAAAAAAAAAAAATTTCTAGAGAGGGTACAGGTTTTAGGGAAGCAGTGTGATAGAATCACATTTGATTTATAACCTTTGCATCAGAAAAGCAGATCAATTGACATTTCCACAGACCTGCTTTAAGTGATCAGAATAATTGTTCAACATGTTCAGGTTGTATAGGGACCGTGTTCTTCATTAATGTGTTTATCTTTCCTCCAATAGGAGAAACATGCTAGAATTTGCCAAAGGGCAGCGGCTAAAAGGAGAAAAGTGTTCGATTCGAGCCGGCAGAGAGCTGAGGGCACAGACATCCCCATACTAAAACCGATGAAGCCAGTGGTAAGTCGCGAGATGAAGGGCGTAACATTCCAACACCGAAGATGGTTCAGCCTTTTTTTTATTTATTTTAACAAATGCAGTCAAAGTCCTTTTTAATCAGGCTATGGACGAATGTTCTACATTTGAGATTTTATTTTAAATTTGTCAGACATTATTTAGTCAGCATTGGCTCATTTATTTTTCAATGTATTTGTGCACATTTAAAGATATCTAGTCAACCACATAAGCTAGTACCCCAACGAGGTGTAGCATTAGCATCCGAGCTGCTCAGAAAAATAAGTTTATGTACAATGGCGCATTAGAGCCATTGTAGATGAAGGGAAGACAAAATATGGCCACAGAGGAAAAACGCCAGTTTTAAATGACTATAGGGGCATACATTTACATTAAAACTAAGAAACTTTCTGACATTGCGACGTCAGAAAACACCAGTTTTTCTGACTTCAGAGGGTATCTTAGTTTTAATATCGTAAATGTATGCCTTTAGTCAGAGAATTTTTTTTTCTCTCAAATGTTTAATTTTTTTAACAGAGGATATCTGCAATTTTTGTCAGAAATTTGTGTAATTATTCTATAAACATTTACGTTTTCTGGTGGGAATTTACTCCCTAATGATCACTTTTTTCTTTTTTTAATATATACCTACAATGGCGTTAAAACTCTTATCATACGTCATGTCAAAACTTGCTCTCTGTACTGGATCAGTGCTGGATCCCAGTACTAAATTAATTGTTAGGATATTGTCAGCATTCTGATCTTTACTTTGATGAACAACTTGTACATAAATCTTTGCCTTTATTTTCAAATGTAAAACATTGTCAATTGTATTTCAGTCACAAACCTCAGCTGCCGCACAGAAAGTAAGTTCACTTACTTCATTTTCTTTTTTTTTCCTCCTTCTTTTCCACATACAGTTGTTATGCTTTTGCTCACACTTTCTGGCATTCTGAATACTCACATGTACCCTTGGAGCAAATGGTAGTTGAAAGCATGTCAACTCATATTTGTGATGCCAGTATAATGAGAAAAATCAGTGGATTTTTTTCAGTGTGGTTTCAGTTTTTGAACTCTGTGTGTAAAGAAGTCTTGTGCTGCGACTCGTACTGCTGATGTCTTCTGCTCGCAACTTTGCAGTCCCTTCAGACTTGTCAAATAAAGGGGATTTCTCTCAATAGCTTCCTTGCAAATTTTAATTTGTTCTCTGTCGTGCCTTACGGTTTCTAACGAGGTCAATCTGAGTTGCATAAACTCTTGCGCTTGATCTAAAATTGACTCAGGAATCTGTCTTCTCAATGCTGTCCAGCTTTCAACTCGCATCTTCAATGTGGCTTCTGGCTCATCGGTATTAACAGGACAAACTTTAGTAAAATAGACACGCCGCTGGCGTTTTGAAAAGTCTTGAGAAATAAAAAAAACAAAAACCTGTCATGAAAGTTGCATTGAAAAGTGCAGAAAAATAAGGAGGGCTTCAAATAACGATTATTTTAGCAAATCGATTATTCAGATGAGGGATCAGTTAATTAGGATAAAGAAACTGGCCCATTCCACAGGTTTTCATTGAGCCTCTAAAGCTGCATTTTATATAAAATAAGTACATTCTAACAAATGGACATAATGCAGTGGAACATTCCAGCTGTAGGAGGAAGTAGGAAGTCAGGCCAACCCAGACAGAGTGCACTGAACTATTTCTATTATAAATGATTAGCTTTAGATAACACTTGGACTGCAGCTATGAAGTTTGTTTTTTTTTTTTTTTTAATCTTAGTACATTAAGAAGCAATCCTGATGTATTCATTGCTCATATTGACTGTATCACAGCAGTGGTGGAAATTCCATGGCTGAGAATATTCCTGATAAACAAGAACTTTGGACCCCCGGGCTGCGTAGAAACATTTTCTCAGCGTCACTTTCTAAACTGTGATTACAGAGACGTACAGGTCAAAAGCAATCTATGCTAACGGTATTGTTTCCCGCCAGGCCGAACCTCCGAAGAAGCCCTCCAACTGGCGCAAGAAACACGAGGACTTCATCGCCACCATTCGAGCCGCCAAGGCCGCCACTGTGGCAATGAGGGATGGGGCGCCTCTGCCCCCGCCTCCTCCTCCGACTTACGATCCAGGTAACAAACAGGTGGATTTTTATTTTTATTTATTTATTTATTTATTTTAACGTAGAAAAAAAAAAAAAAAAAGAAAAAGTACACATCATGTAATCTATGTACCAAACCTGCTTTGTAGATTACATCCAGTGTCCTTACTGTCAGCGGAGGTTCAATGAGAATGCCGCTGACAGACACATCAATTTCTGCCGGGAGCAAGCCGCCCGCATGCCCAATAAAAACAAGCTAGTAGATGCCAAGAAGACTCCGCTTCGCACACAGGTACACACATGCACAACAATAACCAAATCAGTCGGAGCTCGTCTTTTTGGTGGAAAGTTTGACTGGCGTAATCAGATATTAAACACAGAAACTTCATGAAAAGATACTCCTGTGAACCCCACCCAAAAAAACCCCCAAAAACTGCTATGCTACTACTAATAAACTAACTTTTAGCTAAGGGAGCAAGAATCCAGGAAGTGCACATGTCATTTTGCAATTCAACCGTAAGGAGGAGTTAAGATTAGCTGTACCTTGGAACGACTTGTGAAATGGCCTGGAGGTAGTGTGATGGTCTGGTCACGCATAACATGCGTCTAGTATCCTGACTGATGATTTGATAAAGGGATAATACAGATGGACACATTCTCAGGTGTCAATTGGTTCATTCAAATGTCACGAAAGAAGAATCAAAAGGACAAAAGTGAATATCTTGTGGTTGCTCGGTTGATTCTATTTTTATGGGGGTTTTTTTTACGTTTTTTTCTGGCAGTAGATCATGAAAGGAAATGGGTAAAGAGACAATGAAGGAGTGAAGCAAAGCTTTCCGAGTCAGGAATTGAACTGCGCGTCGCTACGTTTGGGACTAATAGGCTCCGTACACGTGGCGCCCACTCTATCCCTACACACACTTTCATTTTACCGTAATGAAGCAGTGTGTGTTTTCTCCCTCCAAAGATGAAGACAACAGGCAGAGGTTTTGAAAATATAAATTCTAGAGATGTTGTGGTTTGGCTTCCTTTTTGAATTATGCAGATTTTTTTTTTTTTTTTTAGCTTTTACCTGACGGCTTCAGCGTTTTATTTTTACTATAACAGAAAAAATACTGCTTCAAGTTCTTTGATGGCAGTAGAAATTTAGATAGATTTCTTATCTAAATTTATGGATCAAAGCAAATGACCCCAACATTTATCTGATTTATACTGAGCTTTAAAAAAAAAAAAGCACATCAGAGTGCTTGATGTTTGCTGATGGATGGTAAATTGCAGCATTTATAGAATACCAACAAGTTTTGTGCCTTTTTAAATGTAACAATTGATTGGTACGTTTCCTTGTTTTTGTTTTAAAAATGTATTGCCAGTAAACATCTCATGACTAAAGGTTTTATGCTTCTTTTCAACCGTGACACCAAAATGTTCAATTATTTAAATTTCATTTAAAAAAAACAAAAACAAAAAAAACCTACTTCAAAATCAAATCGGTAAGATTGAACACGAGGCTCTTCCTGGTACAGAGCTAAACTCCACAAATACACTTCAAGCATTATATTTTACACGACTGCCACTGTATGTTGAAACTTTACCATATGAAATTCCTGGCCAAATGCTTGTGTATTTCATGTTGTCATGCCTCCGTTTTGTCCTCAGTTTAAGACTCCTGGTCCTGTAAAGAAAACAACCCCTCCTGGTACATCAACACTCCCCTCAACTTCTTCTCGTGTGCCCCAGAGACCCCTGGGACAGTCCGCTGGTAAGGCAGCACGGCTGTGTTCATCTGTAATCATAAGCTGCTGTATTCACAGTCAACAAATGTGTGTGTTTGTAGCGGATTTCATCATAGAATTACTTGCCTAGGAGTCGATGTCCTGACTTTTCGTTTTATCCTGTTTTTCCCCTTTTGTGACTTCCATTAATGGAAAATAAGAGATTGTTTGTGGCTCTCTGAAGGAAAACAACCTTTTTTTTTTTTTTTTTGCATGTCTCTAGTTCCTTAAATTTCTCAGAGGGGTGTTACGGTGTCACATTTTTTCTTGCGATTAATTGGGTATGTAGAGCTTGCACGGTAAACTTGTTCTTGTTTCGCCGTTGTAGCTCAGGTATGAGCTTAGCATGAGAGACGGAAATGATAAATATAAAAAATAGAAGCCGGTTTGTGTGAGCTGGTATTGTGTGTGTGGGTGTGTGAGATTATGCTAATGTAATAATAATAAAAAAAAAAAACACATTTTTTTTAAGATTATTTACACTTCTTTGCCAGAATGCCAGTAAATATACACTGTATATCACCTCCATTGGCTCTTCCTGGTAGAAGAAAATGTATTGTTTTATAATAAACTAAAGTTTATTATAAAACAGGAGTTAAGAGTTGAGATATTTTAAAATGTCAAACAGGTTGCTCTCTTAGCGATCAAAACCTCGCCTGTAGGAACTGCTTCACAATGCGCTACAGACACACATCCATTCAGAAAAAAAAAGCTCTATTCAGACGTATGTCTTAAGTTTGTGAGTCACAGATATGCATACAAATATTCACCCTGTCATATTAATCATGCCCTTTTTTTTTTTTCCCCCTTACCATTTCACTCACTTAAGTAAGCCCATCAAGTAAGACAAACTCAGCAGGCCCAGTGAGGAGGAATATCTCTGGAATCGCAAGCCCACCTTCAGGGTGAGTCTGTTATCTCGCACACTTCAGCCTAGGGGTGCACTGATAAACTGGCTCTGACTCCCCTAATATTTAGATTGACTTTGTCGACATACTTGGCGACTTTTCAGAGAAAAAAAAAAAAAAACGACAATATGGGTCAAAATTGGCAGGTCGGGGTTTTTAGTGATCGGCCAGAAAACCGCAGTCGGTGCGCCCCCAATTCATCAAAATGCATTTTGATGATGCTCGTTTGTCAGAAATAAAGTACCTTTTCCAAGATAACCTCTTGATCGATACCATATTTTCTTTAACTGTCATAATTACCAGAGATAAAGACTTGAAAACAAACATCATCAGTATGCGTGCAGTCACATCTTTATAATGCGTTTCAGCTTCACACTCGGTTTACCAGAACTTATTGCTTAGATCTTTTTTGTTTGGATGACGGTTTGAGTAAATTATTTGGATGTGAAAACACAGAGGAGCGACTTGTAATTAGATTAGACTCTTACAGATTTCAGTTTGCTGTTTTGTTTATTTATTTCTCTTTTATGTGTGTCTGTACAGGAATACTTCACTTTCCATTATAACCATGTCAATGGAGGGGAAAAAAAGCTAAATAACTAAAGTGTAATCATTACATAAAGAGCATGCCATCTTACTTTAAAATGTATAGTTTATTGAAATAGTATTCTCATCTGTTGAGCTGAAGACATGTAATCCAGACTGTACTGATAGGCAAATAAATGTGGGAATGTGGGAGATTTTGTAACTCCAATTGTTTTAGTCCAAAATTCGTTCAGATAGATGTCTTGTAGCAGAGATCAGTGTCTCCAAATCCCGTCCTCACTGTCATCTGCTTTTGTTGTCGTTCTCTCTCAGTGCGGGAAATAAGGCCAGAGGTGTAAGCTCAGGCTACGGAGGTGTGTATGGAGGTGTGAGGAACTCTCAGTTTGGTATAGGAGCCACCAAAAAGAAAGCTGACACCAACATGTCTGGGTAAATTACCTCCAGCTTTTCAGGAGGTCATTGGGAGAAGTACTCTCCAATCTTCGCCTCCCTCTTGTGGTGTTTCTGGTGAATTGCAACCATCTTAAAATTCAGCAGCTAAAAATTTATGATTTTTTTTTTTTTCCCCGCCCTGCTTTTTATTATTTTTCTTTTTACCTAAAATGTCACTTTTTTTGAGTATTCTAGTCCTGCAGGTCTCCAGTTATTAATACATTTTTAATAACTTTCTGATTTTCAGGAATGACGTCAACGTCGATAACGGCGGCGTGAAGAGCAAGTTCTGCCACGCCTGTGGCGCCAAGTACCCCGTTGACTCTGCTAATTTCTGCTGTGAATGTGGGATTCGGAGGATGTGCATCTGACGGAGGTCAAAAGTCGGTGAAGGGACAGGAAAGTAGGGATGCATCTGTGCTTAGTTAGCAGTGAAGAATATCACCAAAGTTAATAAAGACTAAGAACAGATTTTCCATCTGACTCACGTTGCCGGTTTCCTGTTAGCTGAGGGGCATGGCTAAGGTAAAAGCTATACTGCTCTATGCAACAATATGGCAGTGATATTCCTCAGTATGTTGCTGAATTATTTTCTTTGAGCGGTCTCAATAGTAAACTATAAAGCTTTAAATATCCTAAACCCCTTGAACTGTCAAGAGGACACCGGCGTCCTCATGGACTAATTGTCTCAAGTGTAAAGGTTTTTGGTGACAGTTAAGGGGTTAATGCATGTCGGCTCCTTTCTTGGGGAAAAACCCATCCGAATCATCTTACGTTCCTTCTCGCTACTTCCTATGTAAGTATCAAAAACAAAGTTACTGCCCTGGGATTAGCAAGTGTGCAGAAATTCACACCCAGAAGAGTGTAGTGAAACTGGGAAGAGAGTGTTTGGTGAAGCTCGTTGGAGATGGCTGTGATTGCTTCTGAGTTTCTATCCCGACCTGAAGTGCATTCAGTCAGTCTTCTCTTCTCAAACAGAAGGTTTTCATATTAAAGTGCAATATAATTGACTACTGAGGGAACGCAATGTGGTTTTTACATTTAAAAATAGGTTGGAACTTTTCTCTTACCGTCCTGTTTAGACAGAGGTCTAGATCTATAGAAACCCATTTTTAAAGCTGTCACTTTACAGACAGCATGTCCCGTAACACTACTGCTACTGGCAAACGTAGTTTTTACTCTGTCCTTTATTTCCCCCGTATTTTATAAAGTGAAATTTATTTATTTTCTTAATCCATTTAATTTATGCTGAATATGACATATGATTCACAGAATAAATTTTTTTTAAGTGTAATTGTTTTTGTTTTTCTTATGGATTCATTATTCAACACATTACGAATTGTAGCTCACAACTACAGTGACAGTAGATTGTATATTTCCGCGGGTCTCGTCGGCGCTTATCCAAGTTCCCTCGTTCCTTTCTGTTCTTATTTAAGTCATTTTCTACTCTTCGCGATGATTTGAGTTGTCTTGTTTTCCAAGCAAGATTAAAAACTAACATGTGACAGGCGGAGAAATGTTTAAGCTGAGCAAAAAGTTGGATTTCTTGCGTTAAAAGCATTTAACCTCTATATGGTTGTGCACTTAATGTCATGTATGTCAACCACATAAATAAACTTCTTTGAAGACGCCAGTGATTCATTTCTGACTTGCATAAGAAAGTTGATGCTAAAGAGATGTCATAGAAGGTGCATTAGAGTCATAGGTCCAAAGTAAGATCTTTAATTATAAATATAGATGGGGAAACCCATGCAATGTCATACACAACAAATATACTTCACTTGCTTAAAAACGGGCCTTTTAAGCACAAGGCAGAAATCAGCTGCACTGAAAGTAGTAGAAGAGAAAAGGAGCAAAGGCTGCACACTTCAACTTTTTTTTTTTTTTTTTCTTTTTGTTACAAGTCTGATCCTTGAGCATAGCTGGCTCTTTTTCTTCTTTTTTTTTTGTATGATAAAAGTATCATTAATCACAACACCGACCAAAGGTTGTGGGAAAGGCATCTTCGATGTCTCCCACGTAAGTAATAAGGCCTGTGAACTGAGCTCAGCCATCTGTGTCAGAATATGCTTTTAATATATCAATCATTCCGAGCGACTAATAAACACATTGTTACTAAAGACGGCAATGATGACTTGACACACAGCCTAAAACAACCGGCTTCAGATGATCAAGATAACAGAAATATGTCGGGACTAGTCGGGTCATTCTTTTTCCGAAGTGAAAGCAAAACTGCATTTGAGCACCATAACATTTCCAGTTTGTACCCCAAGAGCCATTTCTGAGTGTGAGTAAAAACCAGAGCATCATTTTTTTTTTCTTTTTTTTTTTTTTATACAAATATATTTTTTTAACTTAGTCTTTGGAAATAGATTCTTCACTAATCACCTCTTCAAACACTGGCTACATGCATTTCGAAGGCCTTTTTTTTTGTTTTAAGTGAATTCCTCTTTGTAGCAGTAGATCTTTACAGCGTACAGCTCCTCCATGTAGCGTGGGAGAGTCCAGTCTGCTTCCTTCTGCTAAATGAGTTGTTTCTGTGTCGCTTGGAAACTGATCTCAAGAGTCAGTAGTTGTCCAACACCCAAAGCAACCGCAAGACGGATATACCGATACTTTACAGGAAAGCTTGAATTAACTGGAAGCTTCTTCTTGCATAATCCGAAACGACAGCACAGTACAGATAAACTGGCAGCACATTAAGTTTTTTTCTGTTTGGATTTTTTTTTTCTGTTTGGTTTCATGCTGTGCTTCAGCTTAGTTTCGAGAATCCGTTCACTTGGTGTTCAGCCTCTGGTAGCATGTAGTCATGGAAGACAGAATTGCTTTAGCTTTGCAACGTTTTTTCATCTTCTTCTTCCTCGAGTTTCTTGGAATCCTCCGTTGCTGTGACCTCACACTGGGGTCTTCTGTCTGTTAAGATAGACATACCAATTAATGTTGAGTCAAATATAGTTATAACTACTAGTTATAGCTGCTATTTAGAAATATCTGCATTTTAGGCACAGGCTGATATCTGCCTTGCATTTTAAAGGTGTAGAAATATCTGTTGCAGTATTGAATTTATATGCATTTGGCACTGTAGCACAAATAATTTGATCACTAAAGCAGATTTTGTGGAAATGTGGGAAAAACTGCACAAGCACCCGACCATAATATGTATGCCTCACATGTTTGCCACTCTTACAGACTCGACACAACTGCTTCTCAAATATCACTGCTCTGACTTAATATTGCTTGGCCTCGCGCTGCGCTATGCAGATGCTTTGTCTGCGCCGATGAAGACACACTTCCCTTCGTGTGCCAGATACCAGAAAGCGTGATCTAGTTAATGATTAGACTAGATAAAAACTGTGGTAGAGGATTGAACTTATTTACATCTTTGGTGAGTTGATACTTTAATGTTATAATCACATTACAGCAAAAGTAATTTCCTGATGTGATTTATACACCCTTTATTGTGATACAAAGCGCTATTCAAACCAGTGGAGGATCAGAGGTCACACACACACTTTAGAAACGTGACAGAAAATTATGTTCCTCAAAATCCATCCATTCATTCATCCATTCATTCATTTTCTGTACACCCTTGTCCCTTAGTGGGGTCTGGTTCTGGGCGGGAGGCGGGATACACCCTGGACAGGTCGCCAGTCTGTCGCAGTCCTCAAAATCCATCGAAGATCAATGTTCAGTGTTTGCACCTACATTTTTTGTAATTCTGATATTTATGCCATAGCCAAGATATTTTTTGTCGCCCAATAAATGCAAGTATTCCAAATGCTCTCAAAGTATGGTATTTTTTTCTCAAGCATATTGTGCCTTGAGAGTCTCATACTGGCTCACAACAATATCATTTATTATCCTCACAAGCAATCAAAGATGAATTTATATTTGGTTAATGTAATCAACAAAGCAGGTGAACCACTCCACATCTTAAAAACGTGGAGTCGGTTCCAAACCGCGTTCATTACTTTGACTGAGAGCGGATTTAAAAAAAAAAAAAGAAAAGTTTTTTTTAAACTATGTGAGAATGTGAAGCAATAATATGAAGCCTGTTGAAGTACAAAGGCCTCGATTATGCTCCGACTTATGACTCAGACTTTAACAATCAGCCTGAATCATCAAATCTCACTGAGATTCTCTGCAGCTGAAGCAGAAGTGTACATGACAGTGTAAAGAGAGGTTATCCAGGGACAATTAAAGTTTTATTTTCAGCTTTGACGTGTATACACAATACTATGTAATAGGTATGTTAACTTATGGCTATCAATGAAGTAAAGGCCACACACACACACACACACACACACAAAAAATTATCACATGAACAAAAAGGCTGAGAAAATGATTTAAATTTTGATCTGCTGCTCCTGCTACTTAACTGTCACTTCCATGGTGAGAATTGACTTAGTTCTGCCTGACTCCACGCAAGTTAGATTTTTCAGCAAATAGGCTCGTGTTTGAATACACTGTCGACAAAGTAGCACAAGAGTAACAATGAGTCACCCTCTTTACAAAAGGAGGCATAAAGACCTGCCAACATTCCTAGGTAGATTATAAATTCCACATCTCATCAAGAAATATAAGCAAGAGAAACCACTTCCTATACTTTGTTTCTTGTTTTCAAAGAATAATAGAACATAAAAAAAAATAATAAAAAAAGGAATTTGGCAGCACTCTTACCATGTTTTTAGGACAAGTGCAGTTTATTGAAGTTTGGACAATTGTAGCCAGCTCTGTCATGTTCTGAAGTTTTAGCCTCTGCATTTCACAGGCTTGGCGGAACAAGGTTTCCACAATATCCTGCGGGAATATAACGTGAGTCATGGGCAAGGCGATGACCACAAGATCTGCTTTTAAACACACAGGGAAAATACCCAGGTTTTCCTCTTATTATAGGGAAATGGAGAAAGTGACTGATTTGGACAATGATGCATGCATGCTGACATCGGCAAATTCATTGGAAAAGTGTCCGCTTGTACTGCGGCAGTAGAGCTGCTTTGCTCAAAAGTAGAAATACATAAGTGTGCTTTTATGTTCTGTGTCCCCACTTACATTTGAAGCTATGGACAGTAAGTCCAAAATTAGGACATACTGTTACGTAAAAGTCAAAAAAAATCAGTCACACCTATTTAGAGAACACCAGAAGGTGTGCCCAAATCTCTGAGTGACACAGAGAATAATTACTCACAGGGTTCTCTGTTGTGCAGTTTGCTAGTTTGTATTTCCGTTTTCCACAGGGTAGGTTTTGCAGCTCGTCTCTCTTAAATGAATGAGAACACAACAGTGTTAGCATTACAAAAAGAATAAAAAAAAACAACAGCATTTTTTTAATAGATTGCTTTTCATATGCTCGTGGTACAATTTGGGAAAACAACACGTTTTCAGCTATATCCGTTTAGTTTGGTTTGTATTCATCTCCTAGCTAAAACAACATGACCCAGACAACGTGATCCCATTTTAATTATCTTAATTCCATAACCTGTAAGTAGGCCTATCGGAATAAACAATAAATCAATTAATCGCATGATTAAACTCAAACATTTTCATTTAGTTTTAATCTTTTCTCTCTCTTTCTGCCAAATCTGGTCTTCAGTCTGGCTCGTTGCTCTCAACCAGAAGTGTTTTTGACTGACAGTTTTATTTACAGAGACTTGGTAATGCGTTTTAGTTTCTGTTGTTTTGTTTATTCGTTTTGCGTATTTCAAATGTCTTCTGGTTCCAGTGTTTAAATGTCCATGACAATTTAAAGTGTATTGATATTTGAGAATGTGTTCTTGCATTATTTTGCCATTACCATTGTAATACTTGAAAATGGTCTCAAAACAATATTATCGTTTATCGCAATAAGTACCGAGACAACGTGTTGTCCAGCAGGATTTATCATGTTATACCTGTAAGCAAAGTTTTAGCTTCCTTCATATCAAGTAGTTAGAAAGCAAAAAAAAAAAAAAACTTCACCTGAGCCTGAAATGGGTAATATTAGGTTACATATGCTATTGTGAGTCTCTTCTTCAGCCTCAGCACATGTGCTCCAACTTGTCTGGCTGGTGTTTTTTTTTTTTTTGGTTTTTTTTTTCTTCGTGGAAACTACATTTCATAAACAAAAGGATTAATTAATTAGAAATGTGTTTATTACTTCTAACATTGTGCTATTCTGGCTTTCTGTTGCACAGAGAATAGACTTTACTTTAAAACGGCTCTGCTTGTACGTAAGTGCCTTCGTTGTCCTGTGCCTCTGTGCGTCTCTGCATGTTAGAGCCGTGTGAACCAGATCAGACTCTGACAACTTCAGGTCGTGGTCTCAAGACACAAAACATCACGAGGCTGCGTTTCACTTTTATGCTCCCAAAGTCTGCAACAGCCCTCCTGAAGAAGTGAGACAGGCCTGAACTCTATTTTTTTTTAGCTAAAAGTATTTTATCTACGTTTTGCTTCTAATTTAATTAGACACTGATTTTCCCCTTGTATCTCATTAGTTTTATTTAATGTTTATCTGTGTTTTTCAGCTCTAATTTCAAATTCTTACTCAAGAATATATATATATATATATCTATATATATATAGATATATATATACATATCTATAGCAGACATTGCATGAGTAATTTCCACATATCTGTCAACACATTTACGGAATGACAGCTTCTGGAGCCCATCCATTTTCCCCATTCAAACAAGTTATTACAGAGGAAAAGTTTTGTTTTTTCCATTGACACACTGATAGACCAGATTACTTGTATTTTACAAGGCCTTTCATATTCTAAATGTGACATAAAATACCCAAGCTGTTGAGGGGTCATGCTAGGTAAAAGTGGGAAAACGTATCACTTTCAGATTAATGAAGTAAATCTTCCTTCTTACAAAGTAAAGAAACGGATAAGGCCACGCAGCGTTTGTCCTATTTTCTTCCTTGAAAGCGTGAGCCAATAACTCAAAATAAATCAAAATATAAACGCCCTAATTAAAGCTGTTTTTTTTTTCCTCTTTAAAACATGCTCCATTTGTTTTGCGAAATGACTTAATTCATACTTACAATATTGTCCATATGCATTCGCACAATTCCAATAAAATGGTCATGAACTGCAGCCGGTTCAGCTTTACTGTCACAGGAGAGTGACGACGGTAGAAGCACAAGAACTAGGAGATTGATGCAAAGAAGATGCTGCATGGACAAAGTGTAGGGAAAAATGGGGAAGGGAGAAAGAGAAAGGTTATTGTGCTAGCAATGAGCATAAAATACAAGTTGAATACTGCCTTTTATTAAATGTGCCGAGTGGAAGAGAGGGAATTTTTACATAGACGGTATCAATGCATGAATAAATAATGAATGGAACAGTTAATAACCATCAAATGATGTCCAGGTATTACAAACTGTACGCATCTACTGTATACTGGGAAGCTGGGAACCGGAGAAAACTGTTTGCAGTGAAAATCCCAAGCAAGCGCTGAAATGTCAGGACGTTATTTCTGTCAGTTAGCCTCTTGAATTTCATTCAGCCATGCACAGGTGAAGCACCATGCTCCCGAGAAAAAGTGTGGTACGGGATGCAAAAACTTCTCAGCGCAAGTCAACATGTTCAAATATTTATCGTTTCTAAAAAGACAGACAGATCTCTTGAAGTTTGTCTTGCGAGGAATGCCAATTAAACCTGACAGGATGCATTTATTCCTTCTAATGCAGGGTTGCGCCTGGAAAATAATAGATAATAATAAAAGACATATATTGCTCACTATTTGCAAAACTGACCTGAGGTTTTAAGTGACCTAAGCTGCTGCCAAAGTATGTCAGGCCAGCAGGGGGCCACCGAGTCCTCTGTAAGTCTTAAACAGTACAGTAATTCAGAACTTGTTTAGTCTGTAGTGAAGTTAAAAGCTCCCATGCACATATACCTATGTCTATCTATATCTATATATCTTTACTTTCTGTTGTGTCTGAGCTGAGGTCATATTTCATGCTTACTGTAACTATTTGAATGTAGCTCCACATTCAACCTTAGGCCAACCCTAATAACTTATCATGTCGAGGCAGTACTATTTCATTCTTATGCAATGTTCTGCACAGCTACCAAAGCAAACTACAATACATGTATGCGTCCAAGAAATGGTGCTATAAAAAGGATACCAGCAATGCAAACCAAAAAGAACAAAAAGTTAAATCTCACATTTACCACAAAAAGAAAAAAAAAAAAAAATAACATCTTAATGAAACTCAAGACCTTTGAAAAATATTTTCTGTGGACTGAGAAGACAAAGTTGAAGTTTTTTTTTTTTTTTGAAGCCACACGCCCCCCCTTTACAGATGGAGGAAAAGTAACTCAGCATTTGTGCCTACATTTAAACATGACGGCGGTAATCATAAAACCAAACCGACTTAAGGTTATAGACTGTGTCAAGACCCCCACTGGAGGTATAATTAAAACAGTTATGCAAAAAAAAAAAAAAAAAAAAAAAGAACCAACATTCCTCCATATCAATGGGGGAAAAAAAAGACTCCAGTTTTTCCAAACGATTAGTGACAGTAGTTGCTGCCAAGGGTGGCACAAATTTTGAAGTGTGCCCCATATCTGCATCCGTTCCGTAGTACGTCACTACATTTCGATGTAACCTTACACTTAAGCGCACTTAAGAGAACGATCCTGCCGTACAAACTGTACTAAACGTAAAGGTAGCTCAATACTCTCATTCATTTAATGAGAACATAACTTTGGCATGACAGCAACCACGTTCCAGCAGTTAAAATAAACTCCTAATCCTTCCGAGGTGTTTGGAAATGACTTTAATGAGGCTTTCAGTCTCAAACGGACACTGAGAACATATTAATCTGCTCCGTCTATCTGACATGCACTGTGCGACTTTGAATTGACGGTTGTTTCTGTTTCTCCCACCTTCTGCACTATAACTAGATTTCTCGTTGTTCCTTTCATGCAAATGTCTACCTGTGTGATTGTCTCGTAGCTTCAGGGTCGTAAATATCATGTGGTGAGGGTTATCAGTTGCGTCCACTATTCCGGTAAGCCGGCTAACGACATTTCCGTAAGCCAAATCCTGAAACTATCGGTTTCCTTATGACTGGCAGATGGGAAGTTATTCATACGGAATTCCCCAGTTTAGAAAGCCACTTAAGTCGGCAACCTATAGCGACTGCGCCAGTCACTCGCCGGAGAAGTCTGGGAGACGGTTGCGCACGCTGGCGGCTCCGGGTAAGTTTCGCCTCTGTCGTTCTAAGTGCAACTTTTCACCCAACTAACTTTGAGTGTTTTCCTTATTTAAATCTCCGCTCTATCATACTGGTAACTTTGCCTCGTATTTGCTGCGCAACCCCTGAGCTATTCGGCTCTGTGCGTCACCACCAAATTGGTTCGGAGCGCTCGAGAAGCCCGGGCTGTACTCACCATTGGTCATTCCTCATTCATAGTTTCTGCGTGCTAAAGCTGGAAACGGACCCTGCTGGGCGCCTCTTCATTGCTGCTCGGATGATGAACCTGAATGGCCTCAAAGGGTAAAAAAAAAAAAAATAATAATAAAAAATAATAACAATAATAATAATAATAATAAATAAAAGTCCTCTTGACATTTCCGTACGCAGTTCAGGAATTACTGTCCGTTCCTATGATCTCCATTACGCTGCTCTCCAACTCGACAATGCGCATGTGACTTAACTTCCGTCCTCACTAAGAGAGAACTTTACAACCACATGAATAAGGTTCATCCTCCGAGCACGCCAGTCTCTGCTGACATCACGATTTGCTCTGCGAGAGAAATGAGTTTTGAGTGCCTCTGAGACGTTCATCGGCTCACGTTACGGGCTCCCGTCTCACCCTGAACAAGCTGCAGGCGCTTTGCTGATGGAGTGAGTGCTGAACGTGAGCCAAAACCCTTCATAAATCAGACTCATGGAGGATACAGGCGCTGCTGTGGAGTCCCACGCTGCACTATAAAACTAGTAATGCATTGTAATTCCTTTTCGGTCAAGTGTCATTCATTCATTAAAACGTGGAAGCATTATGTAATAGCAGACTCTCTTATTGTCATGATCAGTGCATGTTTTGGTTTGAAGCTTTCGTTTTATTTTTTGTGTAGCCTATTCACTCGGATCTCGAAACGTGTCACATTTCCATAGATCACGAATTTCATGTCTGTAATATCCTGCTATTAATAGTGCATTGGAATATTATAAAAAAACAAAAAAAACTTTTTCTGGCAATGTGCAGAGTTCCTTATAAATCTAATGTACTTTGTTGGATTTTTATATTGTAGACCAACAAGTACTACATAAGAGAGGAAGAAAACATATTCAAATTTGCTTTAATATACATCTCTGAAAATGGTTGCTCATCTGAACAAAATAAAAAAAAATGTGAAGAGTTTGCCTCTTACAAGTGTATAAATTTATCTCAGAGTACTGACTAAGACCAGTCATTCCGGTGGAGCCCTGGATATGTCCATGATCGCTGGCCTGCTGGAAGGTAAGCCTCTGCCTCATGCTCAAGTCTTCTGCCGTCTCCAACATGATTGCCCAGTGTTTAGCTCCATTCATCTTCCCAGTAACTTTGCTCCCATTGATGAAAAGCATCCTTATGGCATGATTCTGCCACTACCGTGTTTTAGGGTGTGTTTGTGATGACGTACTGTATATATGCTTTTTTGTTACAAATAGGACAGAAAGTTAAATTTTTATTTGACAAGTTTGCTGTGTCTTCTTAAAAAAAAAACACACACACACACACGCGCACACACACACACAAAAAAAAACCCGACGTGGTTAGAAAGCCTAAATATTTTTCAAACACAGGATATAACATCTTTAATAATGCCTAACTAATGTAGATGTTACAAAAACTCTAAACTTGTGCTTTCTCTTAAGAACTGAGTCAGTGAAGTGACGAGTCATGTAGTAGAATGACGGAGGTAGCGGTTCAACGTATGGCAGGCAGAGCATGAGAGACGGCCACATAGATACATCTCTAACATCTCTGACCAACCAAGACACTCCCACCAAAAGCTCTGGCCGATCAAGACAACAAATGGGTTTGATCCACACATTTACCTAAAAAAATCCTTTAATCTTTCTGCGAGGCAGATTTTTTGGATTGTTTACATTCCTTGCCAAATTCCAAGGCAGGAACAGCCAAACATCAAACAGTCTCCCAGCCTCAGAGTGAACTTTCACTCTGACTAAGACCAGATTTTTAAAATGCAGAGCGAAGAGCCGAGCTGTCAGTAGATTATCCCACTTGTGTCAACAGAATCAGTGAGTCTCGGAAAGATCACGTACGCAATTGTGTGTGTGAAACATATGGTAGGTCATGTTCAACTGTACGATGGTACAGCAAGTACAGAAACGTTTATTGGAATTTTTGGGTGCCATTCTTTACACACATTTTCTTTGACCCATAGACTCAACACAGAGTAGCTGTATCAGATCAGTCCAGAAGACAACAAGAGCAAACTGATTGTTTGCTCTAAGTACATTTCTCTAAAAATTAATGTTATCGGTACAACATTCAAGATTTTAGTTTTATATTTCTAAACAGTAAATATAAAATAACTAAAAAAAAAATACAACAATAAAATTATTCTGCATTTATGTCTGGTTTACAAACCTTAACATGTCTTAACAATGTGGTTTGCAGATGTTCATTTTCACTTTTGTGTTCATTTACAACATAAGAAAACTAGATACTAGATATAAACTTGAGCTCACTTTGTTTAAGATTCCACTGCAGTGAAAAGTTGACATGGTTTAGCAGAGGTGGAGCAAGTCATCGCACTGCATGTCTCAAGCTTTTCCACCCAAGTGTCGAGCTGCGTGCGAAGTAAAAAGCATGAATGTTCCAAGTTAAGTTCAAAGTCAAAGTATGCATGCCTCCAGTCAAATCACAGTCCTAAGCTTTTCGTTTTCGAGTGTTGAACAAGTTATTTGACCAAGTATGGCGATTTTCTGATAATCTGGAGATTTTTAAAATTATATCAAAAGGCGTTTTGTAAAGAGGAATCATCAGAACATATGTTCTAAAGGTTTTTTTTACAGTAAAAATAATCCAATTCAATCAAAGCCTCCAGTAGAGTTAGAAAATAATGAGAAAAAAATTATCCCTAAGCGAAATAATCAAGTTTCTGTAGAAAATAAATGTTGACCAAAAGCAAAACAGTAAGAGTATGCTTTAGTAACATCAGGCAGCTGCTATTTTACTATTTTTGGTTCAGGGTCAGAACCCAGAGGCTTGGCATTTAGACATTGGATTCTGTGACTTTCCAGACGCCATAGTTAAATAAGTGAGAGCAAAAGCAATCTTAGTTTTTAATCTAATATTAAGCATACATTAGATCTTTTATTAGCTTTGACTCGTCGTTCTTTGTATAAGCTTAGATGGCATAAGGAAGTCAGATGTTGTTGCATCTTTATTTTAGATTTTACCCCAGATGTTTTCCTCACTCTGATATAAATTCTTTTGCCACTTTGTAGTCTTAGCAAGCAAATTAAGTTATGCTCATTTTGTTGTGTTAGATGCATGCGCTATGAGAATGTACAAAAAAATTGGCTGCAATTTAAGAAATCTAACTTTAACTGACTGAATAAATGTATAAGTGATATTAAAATATAAAAGTGGCTCAATCTGAACAAAATAAAAAAAAATTTAAACATTTTGCCTCTTACAAGTGTATACATTTATAAACAAGTAAATTAATAAATATATATCCAATAGTCTAACAATAACATTAATAAAGCAAATATTGCATCTGTGGCATATTAACTAAATCAAATGAAGAATGCATAGACATATATTGTTATGTTTTTGTTCATTTGCTCTTTTCTGACATGCATACATTTTCTGTGTTGTTACCTATCGATTGTTTGGGTGATACCATGTGTTGCTCGTTCTTCTTTTTCCAACTTTGTGCACACCTGCCTGGTGGAAGTGGATGGCAGACCCTCTCTCTCTTTGGCTTCCTTGGTGTCATTGTAGCATGCAGAAGAAAAACAGGTAAACAGTACAGTAGATGCAACATTCTTGTAGCGATAAGAGAAGGAAAGAGGAGGGAACGTGTTAAATAGTGGAGGGTAACCCATTCTAGCACGCTTGATGCTTTTCCTTGACACACTTTTTTATTTGGTTTAGATATTCAGTGGTGTAAAAAAGTGTTTTCTCCCTTCCTGACTGCCTATTTTTTATTTTGTGATGTTTGTCGTCACAAACTCCCTTAATAATAAACCCCTCCATTTATAAACTGCATTTTGTGTTCACTTGTGTTGCCTTTGAGTAAATTGGTTCGATGCTCCGAACACTCATATGTGACAAACATGGATTAAAAAGGAAGTCAGGAAGGTGACAAACACTTTTTCACACCACTGTAAGCAAGTCTTTTCAAGTCAAAGTAAAGCCATAAATCATTGGTGTAAAAGTCTTTAAGTCAATTCCAAAGTATTGTGCATCAATCAAGTCTAAAATCATTAAATTTGTGACTCAAGTCTGACTCAATTCTGTCACATGACCTGAGTCCTCACCTTTGGTTATTAGCAATAATCATTTTAAGTATCTAGTATAACTTTTTACAGCTTTAATGCATCTGCCTTTGTCAACAAAAAAACTAATAATATGCATATTCTTCATTCCACATGAAATTCTACATGTGACTATATTCGTATTTAAAAGATAAAACTACAATAAATAAGATAAATTCTTAATTTTTTTTTTTTTTAATTTAATGATTTTGACCTTTGATCTGCTCTCCTGAAGTCATTAATTTGTCCTTTGGAGCGATTCAAATAATAAAATGCCAGTTTAGTGAACTTAAGCAGATAACAGCCATGAAAGCTAAAGCAATAAATATCAATCATGCATGACAGTCGGTAAGTCTGTTTGCGTCACAGAGGTTGACGTGAACGCACACGTCATTAGCTTTTGGTGGACATCTCTAGTTTTTGGATCAAAACTCAAAATATTAGCTTATGAATCCATCTGGAAGAGCTTCACTACGGTTAACTTTTTTTTTTTTAGAAAAAAATGACTTGAAGTCTGAGTATATATCAGTCCCTTGGCCTGAAAGTGTAGCAGATACATGTGAACGGATTGCAAATGGCATTTTTGCTGAAAGCAAATACATTGTACAGAATAAAAAATGTGTTACGTGGTTGGAGCCAAGTATAACATCTGGAAAGTAGTAACTCACAAGACTGTTAAACTGTTACATAATTTGTTTCTGTCCTCTACAAGACCAAGCGTTATTCCAGAGTGCTCCTACTAACGCAGGGAAATACTCTTTTTCTGTTTTGTTTTGTTGTTTTTTTTAGTTTTGTAAAGGATAAATAACGTTTTGGCTTCTGAATTCAAACAGGTGGGATGGTGCAGGGGGGAGGGCTCCCATCTGCAGCTGCAGATAGTGACCATGAAAAAGGTATTTTTTGACGCTGCAGTAGACTTTCTGTCTCCCACTGTGTTTGTCTAGGGATACACGAGAACTTCCTTGAATTCAGCAATGTATGATGTTTTCATTGTATTTGATGCAGCCAGAACAAAGGTTATTGCTACTATCTGCTTTCTTTAAATGTGGAGAACTCGAGCCGCTGATGAATTAGTGAGGAAGTGCAATGGGTCTGCATCAATTCCTGTCGGCTTTGTTTAAAAATAGTAACGTTTTTGACAAAATAGGCATAGATTTAGTTTGACCAAAACAAGAAAGATTAGATGTTTTCCCAAAGTGACCTGTTCATTCTAATCCTTGCTGTGTGTGTGTGTGTGTTTTTTTTTTTTTTTTTTTGGAAGCCATGCTGCGTATTAACATATCAGCGTTTGTCTTCTGGAGATTGTACTCTGCTGATCTTCAATAAACAGAGTTATTAAAGTGTGCGTTCTGCGCGTGTGCTCGCCAGGGTGGTGCGTTTGATGCGAGTTAGGGTATCACAGGCTGCAGTAATTAAAGACATCCATCAGATTATGACAGAGTTGCCAGGAAGCGGTGCATCGTGGGACCTGAAACGTGACCGGCGTAACCAAGAAAGCAAACATCCTGAAGATGTTCCCCAGCAAGACATGTCTTGTTTCCTTGTGTGTCGTGATTCATTTAGAAACTATGTGTGGGATTTTGCACAGTAATGAAGGATTCTACAGGTGCTCAGAATCACTTCCTGGTAGTTCGGATTCAATCTGCGTTTCCGTTGTTACATTTCTTTTCTCCTTGTGCAGCACCGAGTTTGTAGAACAAACAGTTTTCTAAGGCGTTTGAGAGCTATAACTGTTCACTGGTGTTTGTTTTACAGTTTACCGTTATATTACAGGGGACAGATGTTGATGGTTTGCACGTTGCCATACATGCTGCGCTGCATGTGCTGTTCATCAGCACCCGCACAAGATCTATGACCAAACATAAAGTATTTAAAACAAGATAAAGATGTTACATTTAGGCTGCTCATATCAGGGGGATTTTTTTTTTTAAAGAAACTTGCCGGAAGTAATCTGAAAAAACAAACCCTCAGTGAAAGGATTTAAAACGCATTCTCAAGTCAGAAGTGTCAAACAGCACTTTGGCTCAAAGCCTATTTTCACTTTAACCAATGTCATTATGCCGGGAAATGTCTAATACAAAAGCAAATTGTTATTGGAAACTGATCTGAGTATTATAATTTATTTTTCCGTGTTCGTTTAGTTTTATTTTTCCGCTGAAGTGTTTGTGACATGGTGGTCTGGACTCTGGCCACCTTAACGAAATGATTTTCAGGAAGAATGAAGTGTCAGGCTGAGAAAAGCTCTGTTGTCTAAAATACCTCTCAAGTTTGCGTTGCATTTGTGTTTCAGTTTGTTTGTGACGGTGCTTCTTGTTGCCTTCCGATTTGCTTTGCTTAATTGTCAGCTCTCAAGTAAAGCTTGTTTTGCCTCATAAGATCAAGAGTGCGCAGCGACTTTCACATGTTTGGACTTCATATTTTAGGGATCTTGTTCAAATGAATGGCTGACTACTTGATGGTCTCATGTCAAAATTATTAAACTGAAGGTGACAAAACAGAAAACAAACAAATAAATAAAACACGTAATGTCTTTGAAGCAATAAAACCTTTTTTTTTCTGGATAAAATTTGCATCTGATCCTAAGCAAAAGAGAAGCTGAACTTTGAAGGCATCAATTAATCACAGAGTTTGCTGTAGGAAAACTTTTATACACGGAGCAATCTCAAAGCAATGGCTGTCATGCAGTCTTGCTACATATTTTTTTTTATTTTGTGTTTCTTATGTTTAATGGTTCCTGCTTTCGGGGAAATTGTTCCTGTGGAAAAATACAGTAAATGAAAAAGGCAAGTGGGTTAAAAAAAAAACAAAAAAAAAAAAAGGGGAGCTAGTGTTAAGGTGAAAAAAATATTTTAAATCTGTATTTTATTCTTCCTTGATTTTAGTGGATGCATTTGAGCTTTTTTGAACAGGGATCTACAAAGCTTTGCATGTTATATATGCACTCATTAGTAATGATGAGGCCTACATATGACTCTTAAAGTTGTGTAGTAGTAAGTATGCTTACTAGTTAGCTGCCATGCACAAGCAATGATGGTGTGACATAGCTCCTTTAAACACATTCTCCTTTATATTATGCAGCTCCAGTTCTGCATACAACCTGATGCATGAGAGGCAAAATAAGCCATCATCATGTCAGTTTTTAATAAGAAATGTACACAGTGTTAATAAATGACGGTTAAGTAACTACGTGTTTTGTTTGGCTATTAGTTTCATTTTTAAACGGGTGTACTCTTTCACTTACTCAGTGCCGAGTGGCATAGTTCTGGAGTGTGAGTTGCGCTGAACGTGTTTGTTAACCTGTTGCCTGAGTTGCAGATCTTTCACCTGGGGGTGGGTGTGGCTTTGGCAGAGCGTTGCAGTCGCACCTGTTTGCAATCCCCTAATCCTCCTCCGAGTCTATAAGGAGCTGTCTGATAATCTCTCCATGCCTCATAGCCAAGCATACTGGTTAGAAATGAGGCCATATTCTAACCTTTTCTAAATCCTACTTGTGCATTCTAATATTATCCCATTCTCCATATTTTTCTGAGCTAAAGGTCAAAGGAAAGACTCCCTGTTCTATCTGAAGCCCCAGGCCAAAGGCGCTTACTTTTCTGAGCCAGACTTGAACCTTTCTCTCTGAGCAGCAGGCGTCTTGCAGGTGTGCTAAGCCAGAGATCATCCTCTTACCCAAACATCTCCTTTAGTTATATCGCTGTGAGAGAACTCTTTCCTTGGCACAGCCAGAACAAACCCAAACACTGATAATCTCTTCAATAAATTATTTAAAGATGGGTTTTCTTCTGTGGGTTGTCCTGCATGAGAACGACCTCCAATCATGATGGCGTGATTGCATCTGTAGTTTTCTTTAACCAAAACATTTTTTAGCACACACATCTCTCCATCCTGTCTAAATACAAGATCTTGTTTGATTTATATGTATAATGAAGTTCCAAAGTAAGGAGAAATGGTGTGGTCTAAACTGTTTAAATGTTTTAACATTTTCTTTGCGCTCAAACAATTAAATCTGAACGTACAAAAGCAAATATGCACAGGAGAATTCGTTAAATTGAAGGTTGGCAAACTAAAAACTAGGCAATCATTAAATGCACAGCTAATGAAAACAGAGAACTCCAGTGTCCCTGGTGTGCACAGCAAGAGAGAGGTACTGAATCCAGCTTTTGATGGCGAGACATTAAGGCGTGACTTTACTGGAATGCATTGTTGCCCAAGTTTCCAAAATGAAAACTACGTCTCTGTGACCATTTCCTGTAAGCTGTGGCGCAACATATTTTATAAATGAGAGGTCTGTCACTTTTTTTTTTTCTTTAAGGTTTTGCAAGGTGAAGCTTTGTTAGAACCAATTCTCCATTTAGCAGAATTAACATTTTTTGTCTGATGAAGACAAATCTGGTCTGCTACTGTGTTTTGGCTTGGAAGAAGAAAAAAAAAATAGTTTGTGTGCATATACATTTCATCTTCAAAAGCTAAAGGTTTCTGTGCATACATTATACTGTATGTTCAATTCATATGCCAAACTAACTTTCTGCTGCAGGTGCAGCGCCTGGTGCTGTGTGGAAAAGTTCAAGTAGACTTGCATCATTGCACTTGACGGAAGTCTGCATACTTCCCACTCGAGGAATCTCCTCCTGCAAAAAGCAAACTCATGCACTTATTGCAGGCCTCCTCACTCAGTCCAATTATTCTCTGCAAAGAGCTCATCAATGGAAGTCTGCTGACTTTTTTTTTTTTGCAGCCCCTCTTCCTTACATGCTACCCAAATTTTTCTAATATCTACTTCAATGTGTGGGAACCATGCCCAGCTTGCTAAGTTTGCGCAAGTATTTCTTCTAAGTTAAGAAAAAAAGAAAGGAAAACTTTTTTTTTTTTTTATGTTCCTCATTCTTTTTCTTGTGTAGCTTTATAGAGCATACCTTCATGTTTCAGTCATGCTGAACCGTCTCTATAACTTGGTATGTGAAGGTGTTCTGCATGGATTAAACCAAAGGCATCAGGTTATGATGGTTTGCTAAATAATACATCATTCCACTGTGACTTAATGTCTCCGTTTATTTTTTTGGTTGTTTTTTTTTTGTTTTGTTTTTTAATCAGTGTTTATGAAATAATAAAACTTTAATGTCTTTGTGTGCAATTGCATCAAAGTGTGTTGCGAGTCTTTTTTGGGTCAACAAAATAAAGCACCTCTATGGAAACAGTTTTTGTCTTACTTTGTCATAGCATTCAACACATACTTGATGAAGTGGATTCACCCACCGGTGCACAGCAGTGCAGAATGCATCGTTTTATGTCCTTTTATTTGCTCTTTGTAATAATAGCGTCATTTACCTTTCTAGAAATTTTGCAGAGACGTTTACTCATTATGAAACGATCCGTGGCGCCATCTAGTGGTGACAGATCGGAGATGAAGATCAATACTTTAATACAGCTGTACGAATTGGAAAGAATCAGGCAAATATAAGTAAAAGTAGATAGACATACATAGACATCGAAAGACTGCTAATTTTAATAAAAGTACAGATTTTTTTTTCTTCCTGCTAATAGTAATACAAACTTTACTGCATGAATTATTATATCTGTCTGTCTGTCGACTGCTGCAGTGTCATAGTGACAAAAGAATTGACAAGCACTGATAAAAAGTAATTTAGAAAGACAAGAAACTGAAAAAGAAATATCCTTCTGGACTGCAGTCCAGTTCTCACACTCCTCTCATTCATGTATAGAAAAGAAAACAGATCTTGTTTTTGTGCTGCCGTGAAAGCAGGGAAAACATTACCGGGGATCATGGTGTTCCTGACAGTGAATGGTGCACACCTTGTTACACAATTACTCTAAATTACCTCCGTAGCCGAAATACAATAGGACAAAGAAGCTTTCATAACAGACATGATATTTAACACTGCCAATCCTGACTGAGTTATAGATTTTGAATATTCTTTAGGGTTTCTTTTGGCGTGTGTTCAGAATCGTTATGCCGCCTCCTGTAAACATCAGCTATTCAGCTCCTGTTGCCACCATTCAGTTCTCTTCTACTACTACTCTGCTTCTGTAATTCACATCTGCTGTGTTAGATGTGACCAGCTTTAAGTTGGTGTTTATTCGTGCTAGTTTTAGGGCAAACCAGGAAAAAGTTCCTTTTGCACTATCTGAATTGACATTGGCGGGCAAAGGCTGGCTGTTTTAAAGAATTAAATTCTGCAGTTATTGAATTGACATGGGAAGAATATTAAGGAGATGGCCTGGACTATCTGCTGCAGGAATCACAGGTTAGTTAAAAATAATACACTTTTGTTCTTCTAAAGGTCTTTGGGGATAAAATAAAAAGAAAAATAGAAATTGGCTGCAAAAGGAAAAAAAAAAAAGAAAGAAAGAAAAGAAATAAAGAACAAATCCACCCTCCACCCATCTGAGTTAGCAGCTTCGACATGATACAGCCACACATTTGAAACACTCAGCAAATGACGGGCCTTGTGGGCCTTGGTGGAGGTGTAATAGGCAGACAAATCGAGAAATCCAGAGGTTGGATTGGGGCTGTGGAAGGATGATGGAGTAGGTCAGGTGATATTATCATCTTTATAACCATAACTGGGATCTGGTTGCCATGGGTTGTGCAGGAGGAGAGTTGGGAGAGGGGGGGGTTGGGAAGTGGAAGTGTGCCAAAACGTAGGTGGGGGGTGGAAGCAGCTGTGTTGTAGTATTTTGTTCAGAGGATCCCCTTCAAAAAGTCATATCACGGGATCCAAATGCTCTAAACAGCACTAAAATTAGGATTTAACTATTTGTTCAAGCTTTATCGGAGGATCTTGGATGTTGTGTTAATCAAAGTAAGAAATAAAAAAAATAAAATACATATGCAATAAAGATTAGACAGTTAGATTGCATGTGCGCATGTCCGGCACAAAGCAGGGAAACAGTCCCTGGTTGGAGTAACTGACTCCTGTTGTGTTACGGAACAATGCAGTCACGATCCACACATTAAGGGGTTTTAAAAGGTGCACTATGTGCGTTAGGCGTCTCCCAGCCCGTCTTCCTTCTGACCTGAAGATGTCGCTCTGTCACCTCCTATAAAACCGCCGCTGCACGCGCGGGCGTGTGCGCGAGCGACGGGCGAGAGCGAGACGGAGCGCCTCTGTCTGCCTCCTCTCCGGTGGCGTTGCCTCCGTGTCGCTGCAGTGCTTTGCTGCGCTCCTTGCCTATCCGTCTTTCTTTCTTTCTTTCTTCTCCTCTTCTACACGCGGCTCATCTCTTCCTTCTTTCTCACCTGCGTGCCCCCCTCCCCCCGCATCTCCTTTCCCCTCTTCCCCGTTTCTCTTCCTCCTCCCTGCGGATGCCTTTAGCCTCTCGCACCCCACCCGCACGCAGCATCCCGGCAAATGGTCCCTCCATCCACAGCGACTGTGGACGCAGGACGCAGAGAAGAGGCGCACCTTTCCGTTTTGATCTGATCTGAGCGCCACTGCGGATTGCCTTGGAAGAGGGGCGGATCGATCGGGGACCGTTGGGTAACGAGCAGAAGCTTGAAAGCGCGGCCAAAAAATCTTATTTGGGTAAGTCGTCGCGCTTATCTCCCAGCTGTATGAGATTGACTGGAAAAAAAGCTGTCGGCTCAACAAACGCGCGTGTTTGGAGTCTGCTGTTTGGCTCTCGCAGTCTGGAAATCCGACCTGAGTTCAGGATCATTTACTAAGGATAATTTATAGACACTGCGTTTGCATGCATGGTGTTGTTTTTTTTTTTCTTTTTCTTGTGTCAGCTTTGCTGTGAAACCTCTCTCGGTGAAATGCGTCCAAACCTACTCAGATTGTTCAAGACGCAATATATTTTGGCTCCACATGGCTGCTGACCTAAATGTACAACTGGTTGTGCGTAAAAGTGCTCAGAAGCCTCAGAAGACGCCATGTAAACAAAAGGGGGTAGTTTATTCATGCTGTTCCAGTTGACTAAATTCAGGTAAAAGCCTCTTTCTCAGTTAGAAGTGATGCTCCTGTAGAGCGTTAGAGTTCTGTGCTGTCGTAAATGTTTGCACAGCTATTCTCACTTATGGCTGGGAAGTTTTGTGTGGATCTGTCGGTAGATTAAGGCAGAGCTTTGAATCTGTACTTTCACCCACTTTGCTTGTGGCTCTCCGATCAATAGACATTTCCAGAAGGGGGGACTGAGCACTGGCAGTTTGTCAAGGGCACACAGTGTATCTAGAAGATGAGGTGGCAGGGAGGAGGATGAGGAGGGTCCAGCTGCTGTGAGGGCATGATGCAGGTCCGCGTTCAAACTGATGTATGTCAGATCCTGGGATAGAGAGTGATTGACAGATGATACACGGAGACGGAAGGAGTGAAAACGGTGCCAGTGAAGTGCATTCTCCTTCCTGGATCAAAGCGCTTTGTCTTTTTTTTTTTTTTTTCCTATGTTGGTGCAAACTTTGAGCCGATATCTGCAGATAAAGCAACTTTCTCCCTGCCAGGTAAGCAGCTGTGAGACCAGGAGAATGCAGTCATGTTCGATTCTCCTCAAACTGACCTCTGATGATGCCATAAGGGGACAGAGCTCCTCGATCTGCTTTAAAAAAGCATGTTGGCGCTTTCTTAGCACTTCAAGAGATGACCCCAATATTACCCCTTCCCCGAGCAACACGTCTTCAAGGAACTTCTGATTTATTATTATTTTTTCCTTATTGTTTAAAGGATAAGGAGCATTACAAAGGAGCCTATCACTGTGGGAACTGTCTCAACAATTCTCGTGCAATCGTTCTCCTTTAAACCACAGGCATAGACACTTCACCCTTTCTCCAAATTTCCTAAAGATTAGCTTCTTTTATGTCCCGTAAATGTCTCCAGTGGGCATGAAAAGCCTCGTCCTTCATCGCGGACACAGATTAAGCTAATTCACACAGCAGCGCAGGCCTAATGCCTAATCACTATGCTGCGCTGGCAGAACAGAACAGTCTTTCTACTGTGGCTGCCAAGGAGAGAGAGAGAGAGAGAGAGAAAGAAAGAAAGAGCGTAAAAGAAGGAAGGAAGGCTTGCCGCCAGTGCCTATTGATCGGATGGAGGGGATACTGTCAGGCGACCACGGGATGGAGTGCTGACGACAGTCCAACGAGCCACTGTGATGAGCTGGCCCGGCAGTTGCTTTTACACACCGAATAATGCTGATGTTAGAGGGGGAGTTTAAATTATAGTTGTCCTCCAGAACAGGGTCAGGAAGGGCTTGGAAAATGCTGCATTTTAGTCATGAACACAGATGTAATTAATTGACAAGAAAATATGTACATATAGTCAAAGTCAAGTTTGGCGTGTTGCTCTGATCATGACCAATCTTTTGTCAGCGTTAAACCACATCTGGTCCTCAAGGCTGACTATTTGTCAAGTTAGTAAACACTGAGCTCAGTGTGAAATATTCATTTTTTTCAGCCTTGATTTTTGCCCTTGAGGAGCTGAAAGCAGCAGTAGAACTTTACTTGTGTTTTTTTGTAACCATATTATATTTAACTTGTGTTTACAAGACTAATGGGTTCCCAACTGTGCTCAAAGCTTTGAAATGACTGAACACCAACCTATAATTTTCAGTGTGACTTTTTGCCACTTCAAGAACTTCTGGCATTCATTAAAAGCTTGGCCTGTAACCAAAGTTCAAAGAAGCCATATGGTTATCCTACTTCGTGTTTCAGTCAAGATACAAGCTTCCCTTCAACCTAATTTGATTTGAAAATACTCTTGAAACTTTCAACTAAAAAAAAAAAACAAAAAACAAACTGGGTCGAAATATAAATCAGTGCAGTTGCAAAAATGAGATTTTAAAGCCACACGACAAACATTCACTCCTTTCATTGTGTTGAACATTCGGTACAACTTCTACAATCCAATCACAAAAGACAGAACTCTGACAGGAGAGTAAATGTTTAACTTTTTGATGCCGGTGAGCTGAGTTATCTGCTTTTTGTTCTTTTATCTTTCTTCCAACGTTTCACTTTTGTGTGACGATTTCTAGCCTGAGGCAGCTAGCTGGCATTGAATCCACGCTTGCAGACTTTATTGATTGCATATTCATGGGACTAGGCTGGATGCTAATTGGCAGCCACAATGTGATCTTTAATGTGATAAAGTGATACTTATGTTAGTCATGAGTGGCTAAAAAGGCTGGGTTATTAGTCACTTCTACAATGTTTGGATTACGCCCAACTATTAAAATATTACATTCATGGTTTTTCACCAGTGAAGACGTAAAAGCATATTTGAGTTCAGAGTTTCAGACTGATTTGGTGTATTTGAGATTTTCAATCAAATTTGCCCATGTAGGTCATTGATAATAACTCAACCTATTCATGTTTACTTTACCGTTAATGTTCAGATTATTGGTTAAACAGGCAGTTCACACTGAGATAAGAGCCTTGATATTTAAAAGATAGATGGCAATGACATTTAAGATACTGGGCAGAAATTTACTTACGCTCATCACATCCCTAATTTTGGGCTTTCAATGATGCATTTGGACTTATTTTTCCATAGTTTAACAACATGCAAAATCCATAAATTTTAAAAACAAAAACTGAATCAATTGGTTTGAGATTATGGCAAAAGACTCAAATTAGTAAACAGAGAAACAATGCACTTTGTGCCTCTAACAGCAAGCATTTTTATTTATTTATTTATTTCTTTTCTTGTTGCATAAGCCACAAATCTTCGATAGGGTTTAGATTGGAACCTTTCTGGAAATAAATGCCTGGTTTACCCATTCCAAAAGCAGATTTGACATGTTTTTTTTTAATTATTTTTATTTCACATAATTTCTTTTAAATTATTTTTGTAATTTTTAATGTGAATTTTATTTTGTATGCCTGCTATTTTGAACATCATTTTAAAGACGCAGCTCGAACAAAAATGTCTCATAATTTCATAGCAATCTGTTGGAGCAATCTGTAGTTTTCAACTTCCAACTATGTAGTTTATTTGTGATGAAAATAAGCAATCTGGAGAAAGTCACTCGTCTTCACAAGAACCGTTGGCACCTGAACAGAACGTCACAATTGCGCTACCACCACCAGTTTTCTGTCGCACAGTTTTCTGGTTCGAAAGCTTCACCTTTATTTCTCATTTTCAAGATGACTCTAACAACAAAAAACTGACTCCTCTAAACATTCTTCTTGTCATAGTAGCTCAAACTTTGTCTTCTCTGACCACCAGACGTTTCTCCAGAACACATTTGCGTTGTCCACATGGGGAAGGTGCAAATTGCAGTTGTGCATGAAGGTGTTGATTGTGGAGCATGTATGTCTCTGTTGGTCTTGCACCCTCTCAGTTTAGGTTGATTTACATTTTACGTTGCTGTGAATTGTAGCCAATGGTATTGCAACATCCTCAGGTTTGACTGTTCCTAAAATGTCTGAGACACAAGAAAGTTGGATGGGAATACCTGCGTCAACAGGACAATAATCTCAAACACACAAAACAAACTACTTTTGAAATTAATAAAGAAGGTTGTCATTCTAAAGATGCATGGACTATATTTGAATGTCAGGTTCATAACAGAAAACAAACTAATAAATGTTAAATAAGTGGAAAATTGTGAAATTTCACTTTCGACTTTATCCAAACTACTTTTTTTTTTTTTATCATTTTCACGCAAGCAAATCTACATTAGGATAAAACTTCTGCACCAAACCTTACTGTTTAAAAGTGAAATATTATATTTTTCTACAAGCATAGTTCAGATACAATTTGTGACATTCATGCCTTTGATGAGTGTGTGGAAATTTCTGACCTGTCCCGCACATATTTACACAAGACGATTACAGTGCATGTACAGATTACATTAAACCAACAAAAGAGTCATCAGCAAGAGGAGTGAGTCGCTCCAGCTTTTTGGATAAGTTAGAAGGCAAACAATATAATTCCAGGCTAAGAGTTTTAGCGAATGTAAGTTTATATCATTAAATAAATACAGGAACAGCCTGTTGCCTGTAATGTCGAGGATCAATCAACTTGAAAGGATGCGTAAACAATGCATTATTCGTACCTTAACGGTTTCAAAATAATGATTTCAAAATGTGTCCAGAATAAACAGAACTTTGTGTAAATTTAATCTGTTAAAAACAGCTGACTGGAAATGTTTCTTCTTGTTAGTATGTCTGCAGAAGTTTATATATATATATATATATATATATATATATATATATA